>CM041214.1:18464717-18636999 GCA_023065735.1 Coffea humblotiana
TTAGAACTTTCCTTTCCTTTCTTGTTATCCTACATGACAATCAAGACAACTAGATGGCAACAATAACACCATTATGAGAATAAAATTTGAAAGTGAATCACATTGGGAATATTTTTTAGCAAGAGTGTTATTTTGGCAAAAAACTCAGACATGGAGTCTCTATTAAGTGTGCAATCGAATTGAGTTGAGGTCGAATAATGTTATTCTAGCTTGACTCAAGTTAAAAAACTTCCGCTCAAGCTCAAACTCAACTTTGAGGTCGTTGGATTCTTGAATGTCAAAATTGAATTTGAGTTCGAATTGGATTTTGTTTTGCCCTACTCAAGCTCGAGCTCATGCTAGTGCAAATCAAACCCAATCAAGCTTAGTTTGAACTCAATCGAGTTTAATCGGGTCTAATTGAGTTAATATGTATTTATATTTTATATAAATTTAAATAAGGGACAAAATAGACATTTCATACTAATAAATATTTCATACTAATAAATAGATATTTTTATAAGTGAAATTTGATAGACTTCGATTATGTTCAAAGAACTTTTGAATTTTACATATTAGATTCGAGTTGGAGCTCGTTAAGCAGCTCGAACTCGAACTCAAACTTAGTCAATATGAGCTCGAATTCGAGTTTTGATTGAATAAACTCGTGAACTACTCGAATGAGTTTGACTCATTTGCACCTCTACTTTCCAATTGAACAAAAAAGTAAATAAATAAATAAACAAGTATTCAGATTACCACGGTAATCAAACTCTGCGTCACTGCCTAATCATCAGAAACCACTGCTGCTAATTAATTAATAATTAAATAGCTAAGTAATTACTAATGTAGAAGAGTTCTACAGATGTTTGAAACAGCTAGCTGCTAGTTAGTTGGCTATGACTTCATTAGAAGAACTAATCAAGAGGTTACCCATCTCAACTTCATCCAACAACGATTTCCCCTTTAGTCGCTTTCCATTCGAGGTTTTTTATGTATATTTGTCCACTCAAATATACATATTAAATAATTTGCCACCAAGCAACCGACAGGGTCATGATTATGTTATTCCGTTAATCCATCTAATCTGATTGGTCGAGGCAACAATATTGACCATATTATAAATAATGGTGAGTAGGATTATGATTACGTTTTGGGTAAACTACTTAGGATTTTCGAAGCTACTTCAATAATTAACTTGGCTCCTCAACAAGTGAAAGCGTCAATTTTGATCTTTCAATCTATCTACGTCGTTAAAGCTAATGGATCTAAATTCTAATACAAAATTTCATGAATCTAAGTGTAAAAATTGACTGAAGGATCAAAAGTTAATAGTTTTTATTGTTGAGGAGTTAATTTGAGATGTGAAATAGATGAGGTGCCAAATCTTGACCGTCGGAATAGTTTAGCTGTTCTATAGGTAGTTTACCCTTATATTTCACTAATTATAATGAAAATAACGACTTTTTTCCTATCTTTTTTGTTACTAGGAGAGGATTGGGGAGCTAAATTTCTCAGCTTAGCCTTTTCAGACATGATGAAGCATTTTTAATAATGTGCAAAAATTTTCAATTTTCAACTTTTCAGCCAAGTAATATGCCAAATGGAAATAAAGATTAATATTTTGCTAAGTTTAGAATAATTCAAATGGATGGAAGTGTAGAATAATCAAGTTTTGGTGATGAGCTACCTTATTTATTCTTCAACAGAAATGCTCTTCATACTATTACAAGTCTCTAATACTACTTTTTTAAGTCTGTTTAAGTGGTTAATTGTGCATATAATTGGTGAATATTCTCCCCTTTATTTTGCTTAAATATGGCGTTAATCGATATGTTTCACTCATATTTGAATTTTGGTGTTGGTTTTAGGGATTGTTGGTGAGAGTGAATTAAAAGGCGCATTAAAAGTCGACTTTCCTGAAGGCATCGTGTTAAGCGTGCCCACGCTTTGTCAAACGCTTTGTCAAACGTGAAGTGGTGCCTCTAAAGCTCTATGTCCAGAAGACTCCAGTCTGTTAAGCGTGCCCACGCCTTATTTGACAAGGCAGTCAAGAGTTTGATCTATGAATTGATCAAGAAGCCGTTTGCATTCCAGGGCTTGACACAATTAGCCACGGATTGGAGATCTTGAGGGGTTATGACTCAATGTAATTTATTTTGGAAACGAATTGATAGGTCTTGGTTGGTTAGTTTAGTTTAAGTAGGAGTCCTAGTTGGAAAAGGAGATCCCATCCTTATTAATAGGGGAGAAAACAGACATGGGCTATCTCGATTTCCTTTTTCCTCTTGCTCTCTTCGAAAAACAAGAACCCTAAATTAGTCTTGGTCGCAACTCCACCATGAGAAGCGGCTAATCCTTTTCTAGTTGAAGGATAATTGAAGCTTTGGTTCGACAACACTGTGAGATCTAATTTGATTTGTTTGCTTCATTTATTCATGAGTATTTATCTATTCTCTGTTCATTCATGATTATGATTATTTTCTACAGTTAAATACCTGATCAATATTTAATTGTTGAAATAGTCTATTGCCATCTAAAATATCAAATCCGTAATTGTTTGATGGTTTTAGTATCTGTGGCGCGTGATATAACTTGATTGTAAAAGAGACTTTCGAATCTATGTCATGGGAATATATAATCTAACTTAAATGAACCGAGCGTGTGTGTTTGTTGGTTAGAATTGGTAGCTTCTCTAATTATTAATGCTGTCAATAGGTTAAATCCTAAGAGCTTGTTTAGGGTTGCTTAATTGGCAAGAGAAATAGCCACAGAGCGTGTTGTGGTTATCGAAACAGTAAGGCGAGGCAGGTTGTCAGAGCATGTTGACAACCATAACCAGTTTATTTATGAATAAGCGATTTCACCTTTGCATCGATGATCAGTTAAATGAACCAAAGTGGAAATTAGACCTTTGACTAGAGTATTGCCTATTCTTGGTTTAGTTTTATTTAATTTTGTAATACCGTCTTTATTTTTTATTCAAGTGAGCTATTTAGTTAATTTCTCCTAATCTCCCATTTTTCACAAAGAAATAAATCACCCAATCCCTGTGGATACGACCCTACTCATGCTATGCTCGAATTCATATTTTAGAGTAGGAACTTTTATTTTTGCTGGTTTGACAAGCCAACAAATTTTGGCGCCGTTGCCGGGGACTGGTGTTTATTGATTTATTTTCTTTGATTTTTATTTTTATTTTCTTTTTATTCAGTTGCTAGTTTATGCCTCGATCTTCTCGTACAGGTGAGTTGCAATACGACCCTGAGATTGAGAAGACAGCACGTAGATTGAAAAAGAAAACTAAGGAACAAGCAAGGCCGTCTGACTTAGTTGAATCTTCTAGTGAATTCGAAGAGGAGATTGAAACCATGGCGGACGAGAGAACCTTGAGAGAGCTAGCTACACCAGATTTAAATCAACAACCTCTTTGCATAACATACCCTGTTTTAGAAGTACCATTCGAATTGAAATCTGGATTAATTCACTTACTTCCTTCTTTTCGTGGACTTGCAGGTGAAGACCCTCACAAGCACCTCAAGGAATTTCATGTGGTATGCTCAACCATGAAGCCCCAAGGAGTCACGGAGGAGCAAATAAAATTAAGAGCCTTTCCATTTTCTTTAGCCGATAAAGCTAAAGATTGGCTCTATTATTTGCCCTCTGGATCAATTACCACTTGGACTGATATGAAGCAGCAATTTCTTGAGAAATTTTTTCCTGCTTCCCGAGCTGCAAGCATTAGGAAGGATATCTGTGGGATTAGACAATTTAATGGAGAGACATTGCACGAGTATTGGGAAAGGTTCAAACAGTTATGCGCAAGTTGTCCTCACCATCAAATCCCTGATCAACTTCTCATTCAATATTTTTATGAGGGATTATCAGCAACAGATAGGAAAATCATTGATGCAGCCAGTGGAGGAGCATTGGTAAATAAAACGCCAACGGAAGCGAGAAGAATAATTTCAAGTATGGCAGCCAATGGTCAGCAATTTGGGGAGAGACAGGATTATGCTCCTAGAAAAGTCAATGAGGTGAGTGTTTCTTCTATTGAACAGCGATTAGATTCTCTAACCTCTTTGGTGGAAAAGTTGGTTGTGGGACAGGTTCAACAAGCCAAAACATGTGGAATTTGCTATGCTTCTAGCCATCAGACTGATACGTGTCCCACACTACAAGATGATCCAAATGAATATGTGAATGCAGTTGGCGGATTTCCTGGCCCACCTCAAAGGCGCTATGATCCTTATTCAAACACCTACAATGCAGGGTGGAAGGATCATCCCAATTTCAGTTACGCTCAAGGCCACCAGGATTTCACCAACAGCAGTATCAGCCGAGGCCTGCAAATTCACAACAGCAACCGGTCACAAAATCAGGTACGTCACTTGAAGAAATTGTTAAATCGCTAGCCACTAATGCACAACAATTTCAACAGGAGACAAGAGCTAGTATTCAAAATCTGGAGAATCAAGTGAGCCAACTAGCATCTGCATTTAATCGATGGGAGTCTCAAGGTTCAGGGAAGTTGCCTTCACAGACTATTATCAATCCGAAACAAAATGCAAGTGCCATTACATTGAGGAATGGCAAGGAGTTGCTAGAACCCAATAAAAGAATTTCTGAGCAAGCCATTGAGGAGGCTATTGAGAAAGAAGAAGTGGAACCCGAACCTAAAGATAGGCCACAACAAAAGTCTCGAGATGACCCGCCAGTAGTGGTAACACCCCCTCCTCCATTTCCCAGTCGATTTGCTAAATCAAAGAAAGAGGAGCAGGAGCAAGAGATTCTAGAAACCTTTCGCAAGGTTGAGGTAAATATTCCCCTTTTAGATGCAATTAAGCAAATCCCTAGATATGCAAAGTTTCTTAAAGAATTATGCACTACTAAGAAAAGATTGAAGGGAAATGAAAAAGTGCATTTGGGGGAAAATGTTTCAGCAGTGCTTCAGAGAAAGTTACCTCCAAAATGTAAGGATCCAGGTATGTTTACTGTTCCTTGCAACATTGGAAATATTAGGATTGAGAAAGCAATGTTGGATTTGGGTGCTTCCATAAATGTTATGCCTCGTTCTATTTATAACATGCTGAATCTCGGACCTTTAAAAGAGACGGGTATAATAATTCAACTTGCTGATAGGTCAAATGCTTATCCTGAGGGGGTTTTGGAAGACATATTGGTTCAAGTAGACAAATTGGTTTTTCCTGCGGACTTTTATGTTCTTGACATGGAGGAAGATAATTCGGCTAACTCACCCCCAATTTTATTAGGAAGACCATTTTTGAGAACTTCTAGGACAAAAATTGATGTCTATTCTGGAACACTGACTATGGAGTTTGATGGCGATATTATAAAATTCAATATCTATGACGCCATGAAATATCCTAATGAAGCTCATTCGTCTTTGTCATAGATATAATTGACTCTTTGATGCAGCATACTTTGGAATTAACGGATGATGATGCTTTGAAAGTTGCTCTTACTTGTGGCCTTGATCGGGAATATATTCAGGAGACGAGAGGGAAGTGTGACCTTTCCCTTGAATTGCAAGAAACTATTTTTGAATTAGATTCTCTTAAACCTTTAAGATATGAAGTGCCTTATGTTGCATTGCCACAGTCACATTTTAAACTTTTACCATCTATTGTACAGGCCCCGGGGTTGGAATTGAAGCAATTACCCAGTCATTTAAAATACGCCTTCCTCGGGGAAGGAGACACACTTCCAGTGATTATTTCTTGCAAGTTAACCGCTCCAGAAGAAGAAAAACTCATTCGGGTGCTAAAAGATCACAAGGAGGCAATAGGATGGACTTTAGCAGATATCAAAGGATTAAGCCCAGCCACTTGTATGCACAGAATCTTATTGGAAGAGGATGCTAAACCTTCAAGAGAGGCCCAACGTAGGCTAAACCCACCAATGATGGAAGTAGTAAAAAAGAAGTTTTAAAACTTCTTGACTCAGGTATAATTTATCCAATTTCGGATAGCAAGTGGGTAAGTCCTGTACAAGTGGTCCCCAAAAAGACGGGGATAACCGTTGTTGAAAATCCAGATGGCGAGTTGATGCCCACTCGTGTTCAAAACGGATGGCGAGTTTGCACAGATTTCAGAAAATTGAATGCTTTAACTCGAAAGGACCATTTTCCATTGCCCTTTATTGATCAAATGCTGGAACGATTGGCAGGAAAATCTCACTATTGTTGCCTTGATGGTTTTTCAGGTTTTCTTCAAATTCCGGTAGCACCTGAGGACCAGGAGAAAAACCACTTTCACTTGTCCATTTGTACATTTGCATATCGGCGAATGCCTTTCGGTCTTTGCAATGCTCCCGCTACATTTCAGAGGTGTATGGTTAGTATATTTTCTGACTTTGTAGAAAACATTATAGAAGTGTTCATGGATGATTTTACGGTCTATGGTGATTCTTTTGATGCATGTCTCGCTAACCTCACTAAAATACTTGAACGGTGCATCGAGACAAATCTTGTTTTAAACTATGAGAAATGTCATTTTATGGTAGATCAAGGCATAATTTTGGGACATGTGGTATCATCTAAAGGAATTGAAGTAGATAAAGCTAAGGTAGAAGTCATTAAGTCCTTACCTTACCCTGCAAGTGTGCGGGAAGTTCGTTCTTTTCTTGGTCACGCAGGTTTTTACCGACGCTTTATTCGGGATTTTTCGAAATTATCTCATCCTCTTTGCCAACTACTTCAAAAGGATGTAGAATTCAATTTTGATGAAGCATGTAAAGTTGCTTTTGATGCACTCAAGGAATCATTGGTCTCAGCACCAGTTGTCCAGCCGCCAAATTGGAGTCTACCTTTCGAAATCATGTGTGATGCAAGTAATTATGCTGTTGGTGCTGTACTTGGCCAGAAAATTGGGAGAGCGTCTCACGTCATTTATTATGCTTCAAGAACTCTGGACAGTGCTCAGTGCAATTATTCGACAACGGAAAAAGAACTTTTAGCTATAGTTTTTGCTTTAGACAAATTCCGTTCATATTTACTTGGTACTAAAGTAATTGTCTATTCTGATCATGCAGCACTTAAGTACTTGCTCACCAAGAAGGAGGCGAAGCCAAGACTCTTGCGGTGGATTCTTCTACTCCAAGAATTTGATTTAGAAATTCGGGACAAAAAAGGTGCTGAGAATTTGGTTGCGGATCACCTCAGTAGGTTGGTCATAAATGAGACACCTACACCTCTACGAGATAATTTTCCAGATGAACATCTCCTTGCCATTCATAAGCTCACTCCATGGTACGCAGATATAGTAAATTATTTGGTCACTAAGACGCTGCCTAATGATTTATCTAGGGCTCAGAAGGATAAAATCAAAAGTGATGCTAAATATTATGTGTGGGATGAACCATACTGGAAATTTTGCTCTGACCAAGTTATTCGCAGGTGTGTTTCAGATGAGGAAATCCCTTCTATTCTCTCTTTTTGTCACTCATATGCTTGCGGTGGACATTTTGGTCCCAAGAGGACTGCCCGTAAAGTGTTAGAATGTGGTTTGTTTTGGTCTACTTTGTTTCGTGACTCTTACACGTTTTGTAAGACTTGCGAGAGTTGTCAAAAGACAGGTAACTTAGGATATAGAGACCAAATGTCCCTTACCCCAATACTTGTTTGCGAAATATTTGATATATGGGGTATCGATTTTATGGGTCCATTTCCCTCCTCCTTTGGCCATATGTATATTCTTCTTGCTGTAGATTATGTTTCCAAATGGGTCGAAGCTAAGGCTACTCGGACTGATAATGCTAAGGTAGTGGTAGATTTTGTCAAATCTAACATTTTTGTCAGGTTTGGTACACCAAGAGCAATTATTAGTGATCGTGGTAAACACTTTTGTAATCGAGTGGTGGAGGCATTGATGAAGAAGTATGGTGTCACCCATCGTGTTTCTACTTCATATCATCCGCAGACCAATGGGCAGGCTGAGATTTCCAATAAAGAAATCAAGTCTATACTTGAAAAGACGGTGAATCCAAATAGGAAGGATTGGAGTCTGCGCCTCAACGATGCACTTTGGGCTTATCGAACAGCTTTCAAGACTCCCATAGGTATGTCCCCCTATCGTCTGATATTTGGCAAATCATGTCATCTTCCGGTTGAGATAGAACATAGGGCGTATTGGGCGGTGAAACAATGCAACATACGGATGGATGCTGCGGGAGAGCAAAGGAAATTGCAGCTACAAGAATTAGAGGAAATCCGCAATGACGCCTATGAGAACTCGCGAATTTACAAGGAGAAGACAAAGGCTTTCCATGATCAATTGATCTATAGGAAGAATTTTTGTGTCGGTCAAAAAGTTCTACTTTTTCACTCTAGATTCAAACTTTTTCCTGGTAAATTACGTTCACGTTGGATAGGGCCTTTTAGTGTCACTAATGTTTTTTCTCATGGTGCAGTGGAAATTCAAAGTCCAAAAACCAACAAGGTTTTCAAGGTCAATGGTCATCGTCTTAAACCTTTTTATGAAGGGTTTCACGCATATACCATCGAAGAGTTGGCTCTCGAAGAGCCTACTTATTCTGATTGAAGTATAATTTTGTCTAGCCAAAGACGATAAAGAAAGGCGCTACTTGGGAGGCAACCCAAGAGTTTCAATTTTGAGTCATTTTCTTCGCATTTTTATTTCATGATTTTTATGTGACAGTTAAGTTTACTTCATTACTTGTTGACAAAAGGCTTTTTGCTGCAGGCCGTGGACGCGCTCAGGAAGTTTTTACTTTGATTGGGTTAAAAAAAAAAAAATTTTGGGCAGAAGACTTTCTGTTCTAAAACGTGCCCACGTTTTGTGTCTAATTTCAAATTTTAAATACAACGTGGCCATGCTTTATGTCAATTGCAGATTGATGCTTTTAAGGATTGAAGGGCAGAAGACTTCCTCTTATACGACGTGCCCACGCTTTCTGCTAAATGCGGACCGTTGATTTTCACGACCATCTGTTATAAGACGTGCCCACGCTCTCTGTCAGAAGTGCACTGTTGCCTTTCAAGTCGAATGGGCAGAAGAGTTGTTGTTATAAAGCGTGACCATGCCTTGCAGCATCGTCTTGAGTTTGATTTAATCGTTAAAAAAAAAAAAATCATCCCCAATTCAGTTTTGGGCCCGTGCCTCTTATTAGCAAGGGCTTCAATCTTTCCCCTTCCCTTGTGTTCTCAATTGCCCTAACTTGTTCTTTCCTCTGTTCTTTCCTCTATTCTCAATTGACCGAACACCCAAGTGCCATCTTCTATCTTTGGTCGCTGCTGCTCCACCATCGGCGAATGCACCTACGTGGGACTGCTCGCCTGGAGTTCTACCGAGTTCCGACAAGAAACGGGTATTATCTTGGCTGTCTCTTCATTCATCAATTTTAGGTAGTCCAGTTTTATCAATTCAACTTTCATGCGGCTGATTTCTGCTTGACCCCAGTTAATTGCTTTAACAACTGCACTTGATTTCTTGGATTTATGGTCATTGGGTAGAAATTTGGTTCTTGGTCATTGGTTGAGTGTGCTTATCAAAGTGGTAGGCGGTGGTCAATTGCACAAGTGCCATTGTTATAGTCTTTCAATTTTACAGCAGTAGCTTGCGGGTCCCTCCATTGTTGGCTTTCGGAAGCTTGTTAATCTCCCATTCATCCATATAGCTTACCCATGGCCTGATTGTCTCCTATTGTTTTCCAAGACAATTGATAGTGGGTTGTTCGACTTGAGTTTGGCTTCTACTAGGGGTCCCACTTGGCCTTTTTCTTGGCTTGGTTCACTATTATTCTTCGGTTATTCACTTTTGTGGGTGTGTTTGAATTGTTGCACTATGGCAAAAAAAAAACTACTTCAACGCGACCAAGTAAAACTTCTTCTGCGGCACTTAATCCTGCCCCCAAACCTAAGAAACGAAGAGCTCCGATCCAACCAAAGAAGAGGTCGCGTTTGGGGATTCACAGAAGTATACTACCATCTGGAGATAACGAATTGGGAGGTGCACTTGATGGGTTTAGCTCCGAGCAATTGAACGGCTTAAAATGTTGCGAGTCCGACCTTTTGCTGCTTGCAAATCTGTCCATCGCCCTACACTTGACCATCTGCATATTGCTAGTGACGTGGATCGGTTATTTGATGCAATTGGTTGGCAACGGTATTTGACAATTGATTACCCTTCTTATAGTGAGTTGTCTTGGGAATTTTATACTACATTCAGCTTTGACAAACCAAGTAACTGGACCTTGAGTACCCCGACGTGGTAAAGTTTAGGTTGCTGGGTGTTGACATGAGTTTGTCCCTCAATGAGTTCAATGTACTTTTGGGTTTCATTGATCCGGAGGCTGTCTCATCTCCAGAGTACATGAACAGTGCATGTGATTATGGACAGCCATTTGCTCGGGATTATATTGACATTTGGCGAGAATGGTCCGTTGATAAGCTCACCTATAATCCTAGCAGGTCCAAGAGTTCTTATTTGAAAGATCCCATTTTAAGATACATTCACAAATTCTTGGCGTTCAATTTTTCTGGACGGAAGGATGCATCTTGTATTCTCAGTAAGGCTGAATTTTATTTTCTGTGGTGCATGGTCAATAATGTCAAAGTTAATTTTGGGTGTTGGTTAGCTTCTCAAATGCAGACCGTGCTCACCAAACCACACAAACCATTAATATTGGGGTCTATTATCACGCATATAGCCCATCGGATGTGTGACTCCTTTGGGGACGACTTCGAAGTGCATGTTGCTCGTCCAATGGATCCGTTGGATTTGGCTTGTTTGGAGCGAATGGGAGTTATTCATCGCGTCCAGGACCGTACCAGTTTGCATCGCCGGGGGAGCTACGGCTTCGGTCACCAGCTAGTATCCCTCTGCCACCTGTTGCTGTCCCCGCGGATACTGTGCCTGCAGATGACGCAGATCCTTCTACATCCACGTCCTGCCCCCCATCTAAGTGGGATGCTCAGTTCCAGAGCTTGCACGCGCAGATACAACATCTAGATAGTCGAATCGCCACGATCGAGCTTCAAAGTTCGGATGGCAGAAAACTTGGCGGCTTACTTCGTTTCTGTGGGCTTCTCACCGCCCTTTGCCCCGCTTTCGTGATCTTCATGTTCAGGGACGCCCCTCTATCTTTCTTTTGCTCTTAATATCTTACATTGCGGACAATGTCAGGTTTAGGTGTGGGGGAGGGGTATCTTCTTATGGTAGTAAATTTTGTCACCATTTCTTATGCTGTTTAGGTAGGATGAAAATGCAGTTGAAATGCAAATATGAGTAGGGCAATGCTACTAGCATGAGTATGTTATTTTCTCGCAATTGATTTGAATGATGGATGTGCTAGATTTGACATAATTTTAACCACTTTGTGAGCTTTTGGGCTTTATGAGCAATTTATTATATTTTGCTCTATCTTCTGTTGAATGATATCACACATGTTTTGACATTCTAGAACTTGCTTTGTTGTACATGTTGAGACCATGCTTGAATTTGATGCATTAATATGATAAGGGCAATTAGGCTTAACCATTTTTGACTTTCTAAATGCCTTCCCTGATTATATTTACCCATAGTCAACCATGTTTGAGCCTCAACCCTTTTCTTTGTTTAAATAGCCAAATTTGTGACCTTAAACCTGTGTCGTTTGCACCTTCTCGTTTGAACCATGTGTCGAAGAATCCCTTAATATTCTTGCATGGAACTTCAAGTGTGATCCAAAAGTACGTTTATGGTTGGCAAGTGTGATAGTTATGTTGGTTCAAAAGAAAAGAAAAAAAAAAGAAGAGAAGAAAGAAGAAAAAAATGTAAAAATGAGAAAAAAAATACAAAAAAAAAAGAAAGAAAAAATTTTGTTGTGAAGTTCATTTGTGTTGCTTTGTGGTAGTTGGGCTAATGCCTAAATTGCGTTTGCACCTGCCAAGTTTGGAGAAATTATTGACATGATTTGAAGCTAGCCATACATGTGAATGACAAAAAAAAAAAAGTTTGACTTCATGCAGAGTATTATTGGTATTTCCTTTGATATATGTACACCTAAATAATTCCCTTTTATCCAACCCTTAACCCAAGCCCCGTTACAACCCTTATAAAGACCCTTTGATTCTTGCATTGAATTCATTTTAAGTGGTGGAAATGTGATATATTAGCAAGCTTATGGTAATGACATTCCATGGAGTTGATTTGAGTGCTAAATATCCCTTAAACACTTGAGTGCGGAGTGTACACACTACTATCCGTGTGAGGGCTGTTGAATCTTGTGCATCCTGATTTCGATAAAATTGTTGAGAAGACATGATGCTTGAGTTGGCATACACTGTGCTATGAAATATTTGCTATCTTGACTGTGATTTATGGGTAGTGAATGCTTGAGGGCAAGCATCGTTTAGGTGTGGGGGAATTTGTTAAGTGGTTAATTGTGCATATAATTGGTGAATATTCTCCCCTTTATTTTGCTTAAATATGGCGTTAATCGATATGTTTCACTCATATTTGAATTTTGGTGTTGGTTTTAGGGATTGTTGGTGAGAGTGAATTAAAAGGCGCATTAAAAGTCGACTTTCCTGAAGCATCGTGTAAGCGTGCCCCACGCTTTGTCAAACGGCCCCTTGGGAAGTGGTGCCCTCTAAAGCTCTATGTCCAGAAAAATCCAGTTGTAAAAGCGTGCCCCACGCCTTATTTGACAAGGCCAGTCAAAGAGTTTGATCTATGAATTGATCAAGAAGCCGTTTGCATTCAGGCTTGACACAATTAGCCACGGATTGGAGATCTTGAGGGGTTATGACTCAATGTAATTTATTTTGGAAACGAATTGATAGGTCTTGGTTGGTAGTTTAGTTTAAGTAGGAGTCCTAGTTGGAAAGGAGATCCCATCCTTATTAATAGGGGAGAAAACAGACATGGGCTATCTCTCGATTTCCTTTTTCCTCTTGCTCTCTTCGAAAAACAAGAACCCTAAATTAGTCTTGGTCGCCACTTCCACCATGAGAAGCGGCTAATCCCTTTTCTAGTTGAAGGATAATTGAATCTTTGGTTCGACAACACTGTGAGATCTAATTTGATTTGTTTGCTTCATTTATTCATGAGTATTTATATATTCTCTGTTCATTCATGATTATGATTATTTTCTACAGTTAAATACCTGATCAATATTTAATTGTTGAAATAGTCTATTGCCATCTAAAATATCAAATCCGTAATTGTTTGATGGTTTTAGTATCTGTGGCGCGTGATATAATTTGATTGTAAAAGAGACTTTCGAATCTATGTCATGGGAATATATAATCTAACTTAAATGAACCGAGCGTGTGTGTTTGTTGGTTAGAATTGGTAGTTTCTCTAATTATTAATGCTGTCAATAGGTTAAATCCTAAGAGCTTGTTTAGGGTTGCTTAATTGGCAAGAGAAATAGCCACAGAGCGTGTTGTGGTTATCGAAACAGTAAGGCGAGGCAGGTTGTCAGAGCGTGTTGACAACCATAACCAGTTTATTTATGAATAAGCGATTTCACCTTTGCATCGATGATCAGTTAAATGAACCAAAGTGGAAATTAGACCTTTGAGCTAGAGTATGCCTATTCTTGGTTTTAGTTTTATTTAATTTGTAATACCGTCTTTATTTTTATTTCAAGTGAGCTATTTAGTTAATTTCTCCTAATCTCCCATTTTGCACAAAGAAACAAATCACCCAGTCCCTGTGGATACGACCCTACTCACTGCTATGCTCGAATTCATATTTTAGAGTAGGAACTTTATTTTTTGCTGGTTTGACAAGCCAACACTCAACTACTCAATTTCAGTCGAATCATCATCCAAAACAGACCTCACTACAACACATTCAAAAAATAAAATGCCAGAATTTTACAGGAGACAAGCTATAGATCTGCTTCAAAACTTGCGCAGATCAATAAATCAAACACTTTTCCTGACATGCTCACTCAAAGTAAAAGCCGATGAAAACATTTGGTAATTCTAATAACAAGCAGAAGTAGGATCACTGTATATCAGTTGAAGATACACATCTGAGACATATCTGGCTGTGGTTAAAAAGTTATGGATTGGTGGAGATTAAAACTACCCAGCTTGCTCGATGCACCATGCACCTCGAAATATTGTAAAAATTGAAAACCCAAATCGTTTTTGAAACTAGTTTTTGGATTGGAAAGACATCAAATGTAGAAATGTCTACCAAATACTTCATGAAAATATAAGCTAGTGCATATAGATGTATACTGGATAGAGGATATATGGAAAGATAACCACCTGGTGATAGGTCTATAAAAGCACTTTGCACTTGGTCTTCCTCAATAACAAGTCTAGAGGATTTTCTTAGGGAATGACGGTGTTGAATGCGACCATTTGTCTCACATCTATCATTTCTTGGTTTGCTCAAATGTACGTGAGAACAGGTATTTTGGAAGCGAAAATATCTAGTCCACTGTATTATAAATGACTAACTAGTATTTATAGGAGTACAAATTTAACAAACTATTTACAAGAATATCCTTACTAATTTATTGTTTACAAAAATACTTATATTTCTCTTAACACTTCCCTTAAGTTGGAGCATATGTATCATAAGTACGCAACTTGTTATAAATGTATTTCACCCTAGAGCTCCCTAAACCTCTTGGTAAACAAATTAGCCAATTGATTTACAGATGGTACATGAGATATTTTGATGACTCCATCAAACAATTTCTCTCGAATGAAATGACAATTAACTTTAATATGTTTTTGTCCTTGCATGAAACACTGGATTAGATGCCAATATGAACAGCCGTCTGATTATCACACACTAAATTCATAAGTTGTTTATGATTAAACCCAATTCAAGTAACATGCTCTTTAACCAAACCAACTCACACACAGTGTGAGCCATAGCGCGGTATTCAGATTTTGCACTTGATCTGGAAACAACTGTTTGTTTTTTACTCTTTCACGACACTAAATTACTACCAACAAACACACAATATCCTGTGGTTGATTTTCGATCTGAGGTAGAATCAACCTAATCTGCATCACTGTATCCTTCAATATCAGTGTGTCCATGATTTTGATACAGCAACCCTTTTTCAGAAGCACTCTTAAGATACCTGAAAATCCGTATAACCAGCATCCCCATGACTAGTACGAAGGTCTCAAGAAATTGACTCACGACACTCACTACAAACGAAATGTCAGGTCTCGTTACAGTGAGATAATTTAATTTACACACAAATTTTCGATATTGTCTAGAAATCATCTAATAATGCACCTTGATCTCCTACTAATTTCATATTAGGATCTATAGGAGTATTCATAGGTCGGCAACTAACATCCCAACTTTTCTCATCATATTGAGTATATATTTCCTTTGACATAAATAAATCTCATATTTAGATCGAACTACCTCAATACCCAGAAAATATTGTGAATGATCTAAATCCTTTGTCTGAAAGTTTACATGCCGATTGAATTTAAGTTTCTGGATCCCCACAACATCATCACCTGTAATCACAATATCATCCACATAAACAACTAGTAAAAATCTTACCAGCATTAAAATGCCGATGAAATATAGAGTGATTTACTCCATATCTTGTCAGATCGAACTCCATGACAACACTACTAAATCGGTCAAACCAAACTCTAGGAGATTGTTTCAATCCATATAAGGATTTTTTCAGACGACCAAACCCAACCGCAAATTCTTCTCCTAAACAACAAAGCCAGAAGGTTGTTACATAGATATCTCTTCTTCCAAATCTCCATGCTAAAAATGTATTTTTCACATTCAACTCATGCAATGGCCAGTTATAAGTTGCTGCCAAAAAGATAAGAAGACGAACCGAAATAATCTTGCAACAGGAGAAAATGTTTCTAAGTAGTCTATGCCATACACCTGAATAAATCCTTTAGTTACCAGACGAGCCGTTCAATCGATCAATAGAACTATTAGACTGTACTTTATAGTGTACACTCTTTTACAACCAACAACAGACTTACCAGAAGGAAGAGGGATAAGATCCCAAATACCATTTTGTTCTAAAGTAGACATTTCTTCTTGCATAACTAATCTACAACCAGGATGATTAAGAGTATGGGTAATAGACTTAGAAATGGAAATAGAATCAAATGAAACAACAAAAGAAAAATATGACATAGAGAGACGAGAATAAGATACACAATTAGAAATAGGATGAGAAATACAATACCTCTTACTTTTGCGTAAAACAATAGGACGATCTAAATCAGAGGAGGCCTTCATATCTGAATTTGAAAATTGAGAGTTAATTGATAAAGTACATGGCATATCAGGAACTTTCTCAACCATGGAACGACGAGAATAAAGTTAAAGGTAGGACGAGATAATCGAACTATGAAATCTGGTGGACTAGATAACTCAGATAATAAAGAGGAAAAGACTGGTAAAATAGAAGGGAAAAAAGAGGGACACTGGTCTAACTTACAAAGTATACCGTGTTTCATAAATTATGGAGTGGATTCAAAGAAATTAACATCAACACAAGTAAAAAATCGATTTAAATCTGAGATGTAACATCTATACCCTTTTTGTGCTCGTGCGTATCCTAAAAAAATATATTTAATACACAAAAATCTAATTTATCCACCCCAAGAGCAAGTTGATGAACAAACACACACATCTAAAAATACAAGGAGGTAATTTAAATACAAGTTCATGAAAAAAAAAGAATGGAGTGAGGTAATTGGCCTCTAAGAATATTAGATGGCATGCGATTAATTAAATAACATCAGTTAGAACTGCACCACTCCAAAATTGTTTGGACACATTCATGTGCAACAAAAGTGTCCGAACAACCTCCGATTAAATTTCCAATTTTTCTTTGAACAACTCCATTCTGTTTGTGGAGTGTGAGGAGAAAAGAACTGATGAATAATACCGGATTTAGTCATAGAGGTATTAAAAGGAGTGGAAAAAATATTTTTTCGCATTATCACTGCGAAATATACATATAGACACACCAAATTGATTCTTTATTTCTGTAACAAATGTACAAAAATGAAAATATAGTTTTGAATGACCTTTCATTAAATAAAGTCATGTAACTCTTGAAAAATCATCAACAAACATTACAAAATATTTAAAATCTAACTTTGAAGTGACTCGATTAGAATCCCAAACATTAGAATGAACTAACAAAAGGGTTCAGAAACCTGCTTATTGACTGTAAGAGCAAAAGAAACACGATGATACTTTCCTAACTGACAAGACTCACATTCTAACGAAAATAACTGACTCAAAGTAGGAGCCAACTTTTTCAAATTTTGTAAAGATGGATGACCTAAATGACAGTGAATTTCAAGAGAAGAAACAGTAGTAGGATATGCAATCGGACCATTGGAGTTGAGAAAATAAAGACCATTATGCTCATACCCTCCACCAATCGTCCTCTTTGTTTTCAAATCCTGAATGACAACAAAATCAAGGAAGAAAAAATAATTGAACGCTGTAGAAATTTAGTGAACTTACTAACAGACATTAGATTAAAGAGCAAATTGGGTACGTAAAGAACAGAAGACAGCGGAAGAGATGGGTTATTTTTTACAATGTCTAGTCCTTTAAGTTTAGTGGTAGATCCATCAGCTAAAATAACATGAGAAAAGAAAATAGACTCCTGAAAATTAGAAAAATTTTTAAAGGTATCTGACATATGATTAGTAGTTCCGGAATCAATAATCCATGAGTCATTACCTTTTTGTACTAAAGAATCAGAGGGAAGAGATGCGTGATTTGTAATTTGGTACTGTAGAAATTTAAAATAATTTTTCTCAGATATAGCAAAAGTCTTCTGGGACTCATGTGCTGAAAATTTGATTCAACTTGGTTAGTGGTAATCGCATTAACAAAACTTTCAACTATAACGAATAGCACTTCAAACAAAAAAGCAATCAAAATTCGCGATGAACAGTAACGTGTGAACAGTATGCATGAACAGTACGTGTGAATAGTATGCATGAACAGTAGTGTGAACAGTATCGCGTGAACTACACGTGATGACCAATATCGCGTGAATAAGAGTTTTGCTAGATGTTTAACCCTAACTCTAGGACTTTTGATATCATAAAAACAGGTACTTTGGAAGAAAAACATCTAGTCACCGTATTATGAGTGACTAACTAGTATTTATAAGAGTACAAATCTAACAAACTATTTACAAGAATAACCTTACTAATTTATTATCTACAAAATACTTATATTCTCTTAACAGTATGAACTAAATATCCAAGAGAGTTTTAGACGCCAAGTTTTGGATACATGAGTATGCATTTCAGACTTCAAATTCTGCTCCACAACATGGCTTTCTTAGAAGACAGGAGACATTAACGCTAATCATGGCTCTCACAAGTCTGCTTGTTCATATAGACTACGAACATACAATTTTGTACTCCATGATCAAGACACCAATAGAACTTAAATAAGGGATCCATTCACAGGAAGCAGGTAAACATTGTTTTTTTTTTAAAATTAAATGAAAGAACAAACAAACAAATAAGAACAATGTGAGAACCCGAAAAATTTTCACATTTTTCAAGTATTATTTTATTTCTTTGCCTACGTTTTATACTGTCCTTTGAAAATATTAAATGTTTTATACATTTTACAAGTCAGTACAATTTTAAATCATTTTCCTAGTATAAGTTAGTGTACGTGAATTTGAAGTGCATTTTTCAATGTGGGACCCGCTAGTGCGATATAATTTTTGCCGATTAGGTGACGAAATATTAAGTGATATTATTTTCCATGGTATTAGGAGATAATTAGAGGTTAGTAAGCTAAATGAATTATTGGATGAGAGAAGATAAGCTTGGAACCTTCAAGATGCCAAGTGTCATGCTTCCATTGGATGTTGGACTTTTGACCCAAGATATTAACCTTTACTAAAACAAATTTTGACCAAAAATTCATTCCATTTTGCACCCTCTTGGCCAGCCCTTTGGTGAAGAAAAACAAGAGAGAGCTCTTCCAATTTTAGCTTCCAAACTCACTTGAATCTTGAGTTTTAACCAACCAAATTTGAAACCCTTCCATACAAGTGATCACTAAGGAGGACTAAGGGCTTTGGTGGAGTTGATTTGGGAGGAGGAAGGACTAAGATACTACTTTCTTTGAGGTTCTAAGGTAAATTGCTAAGAACATCCTTCTTTGCTTCTAATAGATGGAAATTAATGGCTTGTGGTTGCCACTTTGGTAGTTTTGTGCAATATTTCTTGATTAGAAGTGATGATGTGTAGATTTCAGTTTCTTAGAAAATGTTCTGCTTTGTTCTGACCAGTGTTGTTCGGCCATGATGGAGGCTGAATTGGCCTTAGCTCAAAACATGAAAGTTTTAGAAAATTGAGTGTAGATTATGTCTGTAAAATTTCAGCTCAATCGGAGTACTGTATCATGTGAAATGACTATTGTACCCCTGCTGCCCTGTTTCTGCCAAAACTGGAAATCAGCATCTGTAATTGGCTCGTTTGGATGGGAATATGAATAAATTAGCTTTTGATGCTTTCTTAAGAATTGTAGCCTTGTATTCTAGCTTTCGTATGGCTTTGGAATCAACTAAATCGGAGTTGTGTGTGCTGAGATATGATTGAATAAGTCAGGACTGCTAGATGACCTTTACAGTGAGCTTCGAACTGGAAAATCTGGAGCTGTTTGGGTAAATTGGACTAGGTTAGGTTGAGAACGGGGTTGAGGTATCTTCACAATAATTGTAGCCCTATGTGATAGCTTTCCAACGCCTCTAAAAACACCCAAAACGGAGTTATGTAGCCTGAGTTATTGCTGGTTAAATTCAGTGCTGACAACCAGACTGATCATGAACTTTTGGAGTTGTGATTGGAAAATTCGACTTAGATAAACTATAAATTAGGTTAAGTGGCCTTCATGAAAGTTGTTCCCCCCTATCTTAGTTTCGAAATGGTATAAGGTTCACCCCAATTCTATAACCATAACTCCAGTTATGACTAAAATACTATGAGATGCCAAATCTGCCATTTAGCTTTTGTCTTCAAAATTGATATTTGCTTGTACTATTGCACTTGTGTTGTACTTGGATGATTTTGGAGCCTAATGGAAGGGCTATGGTGGTAACCTTACTTGTGTGTATTGTGGGGCTGAATTAAGGAAAAGAAGGAAGGTATAAA
Organism: Coffea humblotiana; assembly: GCA_023065735.1. Lineage (NCBI taxonomy): Eukaryota > Viridiplantae > Streptophyta > Magnoliopsida > Gentianales > Rubiaceae > Coffea > Coffea humblotiana. The sequence goes on from CM041214.1 coordinate 18,484,843, forward strand.
TGGCTGGAAATTTGGTAAACACAAAAGGCATGCTGCCCAAATTTGTACTTGAGGTTTAAGTAGAATTACGCTTATCTTGAGTAAGATTTTGAAGACGAATCTAACTCGATTTGTCTAGGTTATTCAAGTTTCCTTTTGTGGAGGTATATAAAGCGAATTTCAGCCGAAACTTGTACCCTTGAAATTTACAACTAATGGAAATATGTTTTCTTCATTTCTTTGACCCAAATGACATTTTTCACATATAATGGCTTTAAATTTCACCGTTTGGAAAGTGAGCAAGGGTTTTACGAATAGTCCCTAAATAAGTTTCAATTACTTGATTCTCGTTAAATGAAATGTTTAAGTTTCGAGCCTTAATTATCTTTCAATACTCTTAAATAATATTTTCTTATGATTATTCTTAGGGTTTCTTGGTGATTAGGAGTGTTACCCGGAAGGAATTTTGGACGTTATTTTGCTTATATAGGTGAGTGTTCTATATACAATTTGTTTCTAATGACTATGTGAACTATTGTGACTATTTGGATTGTTGTTTTAATACGTGATTGAAATATGTTATGTTTCCAATATTTTCAGAAATGATTTTTGCTAGGTGAGTGTGTACTTTATCGCACTCGACCTAAATGAACGTGAAATTTCAATGATTGAATGATTAAATGTTACTTGTGCATGAATGTAAGCCTTCTGGCTAAACTGGGCCCTTACCATTTGTTACTGGTCGACTCGAGCCAGAAGCGGACTCGGTCGGGCGATTAGTGACCCTGGGTGAATGTTTGGTATACTCGAGTATTACCATGAAGTCTGGAGAGGACTGGCCAGTGCGTTGGTTAGAATGGGGAGAACTAAATGAATGAATGAATGACAAGATTGACGGAGAGGTTTTCAATTACAAATGAAATTTTTCTAAACGATTGAAGGAATAAGGAAATGGTCGATGAACGAATGGCTCCATGTATCCTTTTAATGAATGTGTTACTATCGCTTTCATGTCATAAATGTTTTCAGGATTACTTGTTATTATCTGATAAACATCCTTGCTTAATTATTTGATTGAGTATATAGAATCTCGCTGGGCTTTTAGCTCATACCACGCCTTTTGTTTTCCTTACAGGGGTGGCAAGCACGGGCGAGAGGCCTGTATAGAATAGAATAGTCTAGTTTTTGTTTTGAATTATTTTGTTTTGGCTTTTGCACTCGCTCTAGTGCTTGGATAGAGTTGGTTGTATTGAGAAAGTTAGAGCTTTGGTTACATTTGGGACTGTACTTCTGGTTGAGATTGGGATGAATGTAAATATATGTTTCCAGTTTGGGTTTTGTTTTTTTGTTTTCCTCGAGATTGTATCTTATTTTGTTCGGAGAGAATGATCGAATCCTGGCGAGAGTTGGGCAGGCGGTCCGCCGAACCCTTTGGTTCGCCTTAGGGGAAGGTGGGGCTGTCACAAACAAATTAAGAATGACCCAAACCACGTTAAAATGAAGAGAAAGTGATAACAAAAAGGACAAGAAAAAAGGATTACGGGCTTGCATTTTGCTCAACAAGATAGGACTCAAGCATGGCATAAAGTTCTTAGAATGCAATGATGCAAATTTTACCCACACAGAACTTGACCAGATTTCAATCTCATCGTAGCATGCAAAATTATACCCAATCCACATTCCACCAATAACATGTATAACCACTTTACACAACAACAAAAGACAAAAAGCCTAAAGATCAATATAAATGATCTACATGTCAACAAAGAAACGATATAATACCAAGGGGTCAATAAGCAAAGCAAGACTCCACTTGGATTCAGAATCAAAAAGTAGCACCAGACCATGCATCTTAATTTATTGTAGATATATAAAGCAATTACAAGAAATAATACACTTTGGACTACCAGAAAAGCTAATCTAGTTACCTCCTCCATCGGTTGCCTCTTCAAATAAACATGTCGCTGAATCTACAGCACTTTGTCTGGCCTCTCAACTATATGCAAAGAAATAAATGGGACACCCAAAAAAAATAAAGGTTCAGATATAGACCATAAATGAGGAACTTCGTGTTCTAGGCGAGTAACAGTGTACACTGGCATTCGTCATCTAGTAGTCAACAAACAAATCAGCAATGAGCAACATAACCGTCATCTTAGTCCAAATAGCTGCTTTCTATAATATAAAAATTGTAATCAATCAATTGATATACAGTCGGCATCTTAGTCACACCTTCACTAAGATGAAATCTAAATAAGCAGAGAATTTAATTGGTTACAATTTGTATATTATAGCAAGCAGCTATTTTATGCAATACACTGATAAAAAAAAAATACTCAGATAGCTGTGATAGTAATTCCAGCAACTGATCCTAGAAACTAAAAGGCAGAATGGCAGCAAAAGAAATTAAATAAGACAATCAATAAAGAACTATATAATGATTTTGAAACTTGCAATTGGCCAATTCAACTTTGTTCACAAATTAAATAAACTGATACGGTCATACCAACCTATCACAAAAATCCACTGTTTGCCTGCCTAAACCACAATAAAGATGTCCTACAATAGGAATGCCATTGCCACTTAATGCTGCTTTATACCAGAACGGTTGTGCAACTCCAAGAGCTGCTCCAAAGATGCCAAAGACCACCTATCATCTATCTGAGCAAAGACTTTCTGATTGAGGGAGTCAATGATAACGTTAATGTTACCAAAACCATATATTTGGTAACCATCTTGCATTCTTCCTGGTTTTGGCTTGAAGAGTAAACAATTCTGTTGCGCATGCACTTCAATAACTTCTTTCAAACTCATCTCAAGTCCACTACTTCCTTGCAGCTGAGAAGCTCTTTCTTGAGCCTGACCTGCAGCTTTCTCAAACTGCGTTTGCTCACACACCCTAAGGTAGGATATATTCTCTCTCAAACCAGGTTGAACCACTTCCATGCCTTCAACAGCTTGATTCATCATGTCAAAGCCAACATTTAGTCTATGACGAATGTGTTGATTAGCTAGAAGTTCAGGTGGGAGTAGATCCTTCCAGCCTAAGTACCATTTTCTCATTTCCTCAAAAATTTGGACTGGAACATAACCAGTGATACAAAACCTCTTGCCACTTGTTCAAAAAAAATATCCATTATATGAATCATGTGATGGATGGGGATGGCCGTTACCCAAGTCCGAACCCAATAGAACTGATCGAGTTTCTGATTTGCTGGGTGTATTTGGAACTCATGCATGACAGTCAACAATTTGGGCATTCTATGCCGAACCATTAGTTTTTCCCAACTGGCTGAATCAAACACAGTCTTCCAAGGTGAAAGAATGTAGTATGCTGACATATCATTGGGATGCCAAACATGCAAAACACTTTCCAATCTATCACGAATTGTGTGGTGGCAGACCTCTAACTTGTGTCCAAACAAAGGAAGCCATGGATGAACCCAAGAATGGATAGGAATGGTTTCTCGACTTGGATCCCAATAGTCCACAGCAGCTGATAATTTTGGTATGATAATTGTGTCCAGAATTGTCTGAACAATAGTAGTTGGTAGCAATTTTTCCCAAGAATCCAGAAATCGAAGCATTGGCTCAGGATCTCTTGCCTGCCAAGTATTGGTGCCAGATATTCTAACAGCAGGAAACACAACTTCTATAATCAGTTGCTCGTAAGGAGATGCACCGTCAAAGAAATTTAAAGAGTCTTCTTGCAAAAGGGACTTCCATTGGGTTACCATTTCTCGGCCATATGTTGGATTTTGAAGAGGGTCCCAACCCTGAAATACTCTGATAAACAAGGGCAGAGCATATGACTCACAAAGTTTATATTCTTCTCTGTGTTGTTTCTGCATGTCCACAAATGACTTGCAAAGTTTATATTCTTCTCTGTGTAGTTTCTGCATGTCACAAATAACTTAGCCAAAGAATCTAGGGTCAGTGTTCCCAAAGAGCTCTGTTCCCCTATCTGCTCCAATATATTAAGTATATCTCCAATGTTATCAAGCTGCTGCTTCTGCTTCGATGCTTGGTTTTGGACTTTCTCCCTCTCTTGCTGCAAACTTACTACTGTCTCCTGCTTAGTTTTCAAGTCTCGATCTATCTTCTGTATATCTAATTCAGCTAAATCCACAATCAGCTTAATGTTGTGCTGAAGCTCAGGCATTGGTACGTCATTCTCTCTCGTTTTCTCTTCAGCATTTAGATTTTCCAAGCTTGTCAAGAAACGAACCTAAGGCCCCCTCATGTCGAAAACTTTCTGCACAACTTCAAGGCTCTGCTCTTGCTTCTTCGCCAACAACTCCTCAGCTGTAACACAAACCTCCTTCTTAATCCGGGCTTGCTTGGACCAGAGCTTCTCTTTTGACTGAAACTCACCAGGCTGAACAGGAAGAGTCACAACCTTTTTCTTCTAAATCCTTCAGCGCTGGCAGATTAGTCTCTTTGTAGTCATTAAAACCCATCCCCATATTCTTTGGTCGCAATTTAGCCTCAATTGGAACCAAAATACCTTGCTCATTTTTACCCAGTCCCCCTCCTTTGTAACCCATCTTCTCCAACAATCTCATCCCAATACCCTTCGTATGTTTCTCAAAGGAGCCCACATCACTTGGCTCAGGTTCCTTCCTCCCCAATCGAGAAGACTTGGCTAACATCGATTGCTCCTTTTCCCTCTTGCGTCTCAATTGAGCTCCTTCTTTGATCTTTCTCCCAAGTGCACTTGGTAAAAAGTCATCCTCATTATTTCTAGCACCATCCTCCATCAACATCATTGTTTTCTTCCACGAAAAGGAACTCGCACCAAAACCAAGGCCAGTTGACACTCGATCAACTTCCTCCTCATCGTCTAGCTTCTCCTCCTTTAAATTTCGATCAATTTCTTGATTGGGCATAACGGTACTAGTAGATACAAAATTGATAGGCTTACTAAAGTCAAGTTTGGAGGAAAACCCTTTAATATTCCTGCTTTTTTTCGAAGGCCCCAAACCCCCATAATCATGAGAATCACTATCCTAAGAAACAAAAAATCTATACAAAACATCATCTTTCGTCTGTCTGTGCTTTTCTCTGCGTTTTTTTATAATAAACCCCTCCACCAATCCATTGCCCATCCTCAAAATCATTCTCCATCCTGTCATGAAGCAGAACTTAAGCTTAAGGAAATGAGAAGGCGTGGTTCCAGAAGAGAAGACGTGGAATGAAGTGAAGAAGAGCTACGAAGCCGTGGAAGTGAAATCACACTTTCACCGGGGAAAACAGCTCAAGAACGTGACTGCAACGGTGTAACAACTTCTGACATCAGCAGGACACGTGTCCCAATATGATTGTAGCAGTAGGGAAGTTAGTTATCGGTTGTTGGCTTTATATAGGAGATTTTGTATGGTTAGTAGTAGAGAATATTCAGAATTCAGTGTATCGATTTGGGAGATTTCTCCCTCATTCTTTACTTTCCTTTTCCTCAACTTTTCCTGCATTTATTATCATCTTCTTCACTGTAACCATCATTTTTGTATTAGAGTTTATTACTTAATACAATCTTATTCACAATCAATTCAGAGTTAGATTTTACTTCTGTTACTATTCCATTGTTTCAACCTTAAGCTACGGGAGTTAGTTACCCTCTAGTTCGGTATCATTACAGTGGTATCAGAGCCACCTACGAGCCATTGGGATGACAAATCATAGGAAGACATCAGGGAAGATCTTACTGACTTGGGAAGTGTTATGAGAACCTTCGCTAATAAGAGTGATGGATTGGAGCAAGCAGTGAGGGCCATAGAACATTGACAGGAAAGTACTGATAAGGCTATTAAGAATCTGGACCAAAAGTATGAAGAGATGATGAGTATGACGGCTTAGATCATGGCCAAGTTAAATGACAAAGGAAAGGAAGTGGAAGGGAGTAATTCTGGGAATGATTCAAGGATGGAACATAACCATAAATTAGAATAAAAGGATGGGGGGAAAATGGGGAGCTAGGCTACCAAAGATGGACTTCCCTACATTTGTTGGCGATAACCCTAGAGAGTGGGTCAGGAGGGCAAACAAGTATTTCCAGATCCACGGGGTAGAGGAGGGAATGAAATCAGACATTGCTCAGCTCCATTTTAAGGAGAAGGCAGATATCTGGTTCCATGGAATGTATCATGAAAGGGGAGTAGTTCCATGGAAGAAACTTGCAGTGGCAGTGTGCGAGAGGTTTGGAGAAGGAGATCCAGAAGAGGCCATAGAAAAGTTTAACAAACTGATGCAGACTGGGAGTGTAGCTGAGTACCTGGAGAGGTTTGAGCTGCTGAAATCCATGGTAATGATATCCCTTCTTGGACAATCTGATTCTTATTACAAATCATGTTTTCTTAATGGTTTGAAGGAGGAAATAGTGAATATGGTTAGGATGACAAAACCTCTTACCCTAGCAGATACCATTGAAGCTGCTAAACTGCAGGAAAAGAATCTGGAAGCCATTAGGAGAACACAGGGAAAGCTGATGCAAAAATACTCTTCCTTACCCACTACCCCACCTGTTAACAAATAGAACTTCCCTCCACACACTAAAATGAAATGGCCTAACTTCTAGCATAAGAAACCAGAACCCATTCCCAATAAGAACAATAGAACAGGAGCTCATACAGTAGATCACTTTAGAAAAATCACTCCCTCTGAACTTAGCTACAGGAGAGAAAAGGGGCTGTGTTTGAAATGTGCTGAGCCATACACCTTGGGGCTTGTTTGCAAACAAGCTCACATGCATTTTATATTGGTGGATGAGTCTATAGGTATAGGTGAACCACAAGAGGGACAAGGGAATGATGCAGAAGAATTCTATGACTGTCCTGAGGGAGAGCTGAGCAATGAGAACATAGAGGTATCTATCCATGCATTTGGCGGGGGGACTGAACATAAGACCATTAAACTAAAGGGTAGAATAGCAGGAAGAGAGGTCATAATACTTGTGGACAGTGGCAGTACTCACTATTTTGTTGATGCGAAGTTAGTATAGACCTTACAACTACAGACCATTAGGACACCGCTCACAGTCAATGTTGCCAATGGAGAGAAGTTGGAATCTAGACAGTTACAAGGGACTTTGCAATGGGAGGTACAGGGGTATAAATTCCAGCATCAGTTCAATACATTAAAATTGGGGAGCTGTTACATGGTCTTGGGAGTAGATTGGCTGGTCAGGTATAGCCCTATTGAGTTTGATTTCAAACAACTCTCCGTGAGGTTTCTGCAGGGGAGATAACCAGTGGAGTTGAGAGGGGAAGTCAGGGAGCTAAAACTAAAGGCCATCAAGGGAAGTAAACTGGCCAAATGGAAGAAGAAACAAGCATATGGATCACTGCCCAGCTGTATGTAGTAGAGGAAGAAGGTGAGAGTCTGGAAGTAATACCAGTAGAAATGAAGGACTTGCTAGGTAGGTTTGAGGGAGTATTTGCTGAACCCCAAGGCATGCCTCCAGTTAGGAGCCATGACCACAGCATCCCATTGAAGGAAGGAGCTGCCCATTCCAGATCAGGCCATACAGATGTCCCTACGTACAAAATCAGAGATAGAGAGGTTGGTGAAGGAGATGCTACAAATGGGAATCATCCAACCAAGCAGCAACCATTTTGCTTCCCCAGTATTGCTAGTTAAGAAAAAGGATAAAAGCTAGAGGTTTTGTGTGGATTATAGACAGCTTAATGAGCTCACTCTGAAAGACAAATTTCCTATGCCACTGATAGATGGACTGATTGATGAACTGCATGGCTCCAAATACTTCACAAAGATTGACCTAAGGGATGGTTACCATCAAATCAGAGTTAAGGTGGAGCATAGACACTAGACAACCTTAGGACTTACCAAGGACTATATGAGTTCAAGTTCATGCCCTTTGGCCTGACCAATGCTCCAGTAACATTCCAGACCTCATGAATCACATTTTCAGGGATCAGTTGAGGAATATATGTTTTGGTTTTCTTTGACGACATATTGATCTACAGCCCCACCCTAGAAGTACACCTTCAACAGGTAGCAGAAGTGCTGAACATACTAAAGGAGCACCAACTGTATGCCAAAAGAAGTAAATGGTCATTTGCACAAACAGAGGTGGAGTAGCTTGGCCACATTATCTCAGAAAAAAAGGGGTGATGGCAGACCCTAAGAAGGTGGAGAGTATGATGAACTGGCCCAAGCCAGTTTCTGTTAAAGAACTTAAAGGATTCCTTGGCTTAACAAGGTATTACAAGAAGTTTGTGAAGAGGTATGGAAACTATTGCAAAACCCCTCACCCTGTTATTGAAGAAAGAGGGATTTCACTGGAGTGCAGAAGCAGATGAGGCTTTTTCAGAAACTCAAGTTGGCAATGTGCAGCACTCCTATGCTGGCTTTACCTGATTTCACTAAGCCTTTTGAAGTTGAGACTGATGCTTGCTATGGAGGTATTGGAGCAGTGTTAATGCAGGATAGGAAACCAATAGCATTCCTAAGCCAGAGCTTGGGACCCAAAAACTTGGGAATGTCTATTTATGAGAAGGAATTGCTAGCCTTAGTAACTGCTGTCACCAAATGGAGGCACTACCTGGATGGGAATCACTTTATCATTAGGACTGATCATTAGAGTCTTAAGTACCTCCTAGACCAAAGAGTCACCACAACACTTCAGCAGAAATGGCTCACCAAGCTATTAGGATTGAGTTATGAAATTCAATACGGGAAGGGAAAGGAAAATATGGCTGTAGATGCTCTATCCAGAAGAGCAAGCAGGGAGGAAGGAGACTGTACTGAATTGACTTGTGTTATTCCAAAATGGATGAAGGAAGTTATAGAAAGCTATCGAGGGGATGAAGAGGTACAGAACCTGATCAGGCAGCTGCTACTCACTCCTGGTAGTCCACCAGACTACTCTTATCAGGATGGAGTGCTCAGGTACAAAGGCAGGATACTAGTTGACACAGCAGGAGAAGTAAGAAGGAAGATTATTGCTACACTACATGAGTCTCAGCTAGGAGGACACTCAGGAGTACAAGCTAGCTATCTCAAGGCCAGGCAACTGTTTTACATATCAAGGATACTGTGCTGCAGTGTGATACGTGCAGGAAGTGCAAGGATGAGTGCACAGCCTATCTAGGACTCCTACAGCCATTCCCTATTCCCCAATACTCTTGGAGCCATGTCACGGACTTCATTGAGGGGCTAACCACATCTGAGAAGAAGGACACTATTATGGTAGTGGTTGACAGATTCACCAAGTTAGCTCACTTTGTCAGCTTGTCACACCCCTTTGATGCACCAACAGTGCCTATGATATTCTTGGATCAGGTTTGTAAGCCACATGGAGTACCTCTTAGCATGCTCTCTGATAGAGACAAGGTATTCACTAGCCAATTCTAGACTGAGATGTTCACTCTGCTGGGATCTAAATTGGACCTAAGCACTGCATACCACCCTCAAACAGATGACCAATCTGAGAGGGTGAATCAAGTGCTGGAGATGTACTTGAGGTGTATGACTCACCTAGAGCCTAAGAGATGGAATGCTTGGCTCTCTCTCGCTAAATGGTGGTATAACACCACCTACCACACTACCATTCAAATGAGTCTATTTGAAGCTCTATATGGGATACCCCCTCCCCAACTGTCACTAGGACCTTACACTCACTCCAAGGTGGCCACTGTAGAAGATCATTTGAAAGACGGGCAAAGACTGGATGGGCTACTCAAAAGGAATCTTCAGGAGGCTCAAGATAGAATGAAGCTGTATGCTGACCAGAAGAGGAGTGAGAGAACCTTCAGTGTAGGAGACTGGGTGTACTTGAGGTTGCAGCCTCACAGACAGACTACTGTGGAGCTGAGGGGAAATACCAAGTTGTCTGCCAAATATTTTTGACCTTATCAGGTGATACAGAAGATAGGGAAGGTAGCATACAGGCTTGGGCTGCCTGAAGGGTCTAAGATACATCCTGTCTTCCATGTGTCCTTGTTAAAGAAGAAGGTGGGAAACAATACGGCTCCTGTGCTCCAACTGCCCAATGTGGACGAAAGAGGGCACCTGGGAGTGGAACCAGTGGCTGTACTAGATCGAAGAATTGTCAAGAAGAAGAATGCTGCAGTTGTACAATGGCTCATTCACTGGTGGGGGTACTACACCAGCTGAAGCTACGTGGGAAGATGCTGAACGAATTGAAAGGGAATTCCCTGAGTTTGAATCTTGAGGACAAGATTGTATAAGGAGGGGCAATTGTCATGAAGCAGAACTTAAGCTTAAGGAAATGAGAAGGCGTGGTTCCAGAAGAGAAGACGTGGAATGAAGTGAAAAAGAGCTACGGAGGCGTGGAAGTGAAATCACGCTTTCACTGGGAAAACAGCTCAAGAACATGACTGCAATGGTGTAACAACTTCTGACATCAGCAGGACACGTGTCCCAATATGATTGTAGCAATGGGAAGTTAGTTATCAGTCGTTGGCTTTATTAGGAGATTTTGTATGATTAGTAGCAGAGAATATTCAGAATTCTGTGTACCGATTTGGGAGATTTCTCCCTCATTCTTTACTTTCCTTTTCCTCAAGTTTTCCTGCATTTTTGATCATCTTTTTCACTGTAACCATCATTTCTGTATCAGAGTTTATTACTTAATACAATCTTATTCACAATCAATTTAGAGTTAGCTTTTACTTCTGTTACTATTCCATTGTTTCAACCTTAAGCTACGGGAGTTAGTTGCCCTCTGGTTCGATACCATTACACATCCCTGTAGGAAAAAAACGCACAGGAAAATAACAAATAAATAAATTTCTCAATGAACTTGCAGCGGAATATTGTAACCAATAAATCAGCGGTACCAGAAACGAAATAGAAGCAGAAGCATAAGAAGCTCCAGGAGGCAATACCACCCTCGGCTCCTACACACACTTCGATCAGAAGCAGACTAGTAATACATATATATAGACCACGAAGTCTCCATGTTGCTCAAGGATTTTGACCGCACCGACTAATGAATCAACTTTGGAATTGGACATCAACCATTCTAATTAAACTTGAACTCAGACTAATCAAACATGGACTCGGACTATACTAATTTCCAACCAACTAAACATAATTAAAAAACTAACATAATATTCTTGATTTAACTCCTACAGTCCCAAACTTTTCCATTTCTTGATATTCATCCATTTTCACTTTTTATTTTTCCCTCAACTAGAAAATAAATAAACAAAAACTCAGAATTAAAACCAAATTCAAATACAAATTTAAAGAAAAAAAATGAAACGAGGGGAAATTTGTGATGGGTGAATTTTATGGTTTTTGATCCGAATACTATCCATACAAGTATCCTAATCCTACTCCTAATCCTAAACCTAAACCAATAATTAAAAATTGGAGTATCGGAATAATAGTTGGACAAGGATCCTAATCCTGTGTCGTGATGTCCAGATGTTGGGCGTATTTTTACGCAATTAAAAATTGGAAGGATAAAAGTAGGGATAATTTCAGAAACCTCCCTTGAGATTTTTAAACAATTTCACTAGTCTCCTCTAAAGTTTGCAAAATTACACAAATCTCTCCTATAGTTAAGGTTTTGATAACAAAATTAGTCAAATTAGAAAAAGTAACATTAAAAAAGTACTTTAAGGAGAGAAATGAAACTTTTATTCCATAAATACCTCTTCAGCATATATAAGTAGTATTAGTAAAAGAATAATTAAAAATTAGAAATAATTAATACACGTATTTCATCACTCAAAAAGTTTAAATTTAATAAATTAGACAACACAAATAAATAACAAAACTATACTGATGATTACAAGATTTAGCAAAACAAACTAGTAATCTCTTTTAACATGATATTTGCTATGATTTTTGTGATTTTAATCAGAAAAATTTTCGAATTTTGCCTTTCTTTTCTCTCCTTTCTCCTTTATTTTCATGAAATTACTTTACAACTGTCACAACTTTAAGAGTTTCAAAGAAAATATCATAATAAACAACCTTCTTTTGGCCTGTATTTTTTCTTTAACCAAATCTCTTCTTCTCGCATTGTGTACAACTGATTTCTAGTTATTGCCAAATTCTATCAATCACAAAATAGCGCTATTAGATTTATCAATTGATGTATTTTGTAATTACATGTCATCGTTCATCATTAAAGAAATCTTCAACGGTTATTTCTATTAACTAGTTACTAATAGTTAATTAGTGCTCTAATTACTTAATCGTTAGATATTAGTAAAGGAAAAGAGAGGGGAAAGAAAGACAAAATTTGAAATTCTTTTCAAAATCACAAGAATTGTAGCAAACATTATGTCAAAAGAGATGACTAATCCGTTTTGCTAAATACTATGATCAACATGTAGTTTTGTTGCTTATTTATGTTGTCTAATTTATTGAATGTGAATTTTTGAGTAGTAAAATGTGTGCATTAATTGTTTCTAACTTTTAATTATTCTCATTCTTTTACTAATACAACTTATATATATGCATAAGGGGTATTTATGGAATAAAAATTTTATCTCTCCCCTTAAAGTACTTTTTTAATGTTATTTTTTCTAATTGGACTAATTTTGATATCAAAACCTTAATCTTAGGGGAGGTTTGTGTAATTTTTCAAATTTCAGGGGAGGCTAATGAAATTGTCAAAAACCTCAGGGGAGGTTTCTAAAATTATCCCATAGAATAAAGAATTAATCATGGTCTATTTGGATGGGTGTAATTTGGGAAAATGATTTCTTAGTTTTCGAGTGCTTGGTTGTATTAAGGGGTTTTCTTTTAGGAAAACCACTTCCTTGGAAAAAAAGCATAGTTATTAAACTCGACCCGATAAGGAACCTGCAAAGGGACTAGATCATTGGGTCATTCGTGAGTATTAATTTAATATTTATAAATATAAAATAGTAATTTTAGATACTAACTATTATACTTAGAAAGATATATAATAAATATATAGATATTAATAGATGATTTAATTTAATTTTATTGTACTTTTAAATAAATAAATAATATAGTCAAGTATAAAAAAATTTATATCGCTTACTTTAAAAAATATAGCATTATTTTTTCATTATTTTACTTTTATTTAAAATAAAGTAATTTTGTAACTAATCAAATATGGTCAGTTTAAAAATTAAAAGGATTAATTGTATCTTAAAAAATTTAGTTATCAAATAAAAACTAAACAAGTGGTAAAGTCAATATATATATATATATTCAAATGAAGATCTAATGTACAAATCTTATTAAAAGTATATATACATTTTATTTCAAAAAAAAATACCCACAATAAAAAAAGGTAAATCGGATCAATTGAAAAATCGGACGGATTTTCGGTTGAACCACTAGGTCAACTAGGTTCGTACGGGTTTGACCGGATCAATTTCTTGTCCAGTCAAACTAGAGACCTTGCCGGTCTAATAACCGGGTCATCGAGCCAACCGGTTCTGATAAGGGTTTATTTTACGTATTTTTAAGTGCATTTTATTAATTAATTTTGGTTTGATTATTTAGTTTTATAACTAAAATAACTAGGTTTTGGTAAAAATATATATTTTTGGTAAAAGTGGCTAATATTGCATTTCTATTGATTTTAATGGTAAAATATCATTTCTTGCAGGATTAATGATTCAATCACCAAAGGATGTCAAATGAGGTGAAAAGTAGATAATTGGTGATGAATTCAAGTGATTAAAAAAAGAAATGAAGTGAAAAACGTTTAAGTGAAGAAATGCAGTTCAAGACAGTTTTGACACTCTTCGGTATTTCGACTATATCTGGAGTTACACTTATCGGATTGAGGTGATCTTTATACCATTTTAAAGCTAAGAAAGAGACCTACAATTGGTATGAAGATATCGAAATCCAATTCTACTGTTTTCATGGACAAAAGTCAAAATACAGAAGCTGCATTCTATGGACAAGACTGAAACAGGGGTTTGACCAAGTGATAGTATTTCAATTATATCTCAGTCTTCAAAGCTCCGATTTGGATGATTCTTGAAGCATTGTAAAGCTAACTCAAAGGGCTACAACTTTTGTGTTTTGTACAAAAGCTAGTTTGGCCTTAATCATGGAGAAAATCTCAACAGAAGTGAGGCCAAAAACACAGAGTTGAAAACGTGAGTTGACAAAACGCGACTCCAAGCCGCGTTTTTGTGTAGGCGTGTTTTGTAGCCGAAATTCTGCAATTTGCTCAGCCATTTCTCTTATGTTCACATTACTTTCCAGCTATAAGTTGCAAGGGAATTCGGTGCACATGCTTCAGAAGACAAAAGGGCAGACAATGTGGCTTATTGTCAAGTCAAAAACCTTTGTTATTGACTATCTTAACAAATTTGAGATTTGGGAATCAAGAGGTGGAAATTTGACCAGTGGAAAAGGGGCTTTTCATCAGTTTATATGCAGAGACAATTGGGAGGTCTGACATTATCATACGGGAGAGCTTGGGAGTGTAGAAATGTAGCTTTTCCATTCTCTTAGTGTTAGGTTATTCTAGTATAGAGTAGTAGTTCATCCTTCTTGTTTATTAGCTAGATGAAGAAGATGTTGGAGGATGAAGAAGGCAAGGAGATGAACTCATGTGACAATGGTTACATTCCTTTCCAATTCTTTATCTTTTGTACTAAATTCCAAGTTTAGTTAATATACAAGTTCTGGATTTTATGTTATTTATGTATCTCTAAAGTTTATGCCTTGGGTTTGGTTGAACTTTCTATGATTGTTAGTGTTTATTATGTGGATATTTGATGCCATTATTTGAACAAGTTATTTAGCACTTTAGCTCTTTAAATCATAATTAATTTGGTACCATTAATTGTGATTATCTAAGGTGTTGTTTCTGCAATGAAAATTGAGATTTAACACTGGTTCAAGAAGTGCTAAACATAGGGAGTACACTCACGAGAGTAGAGGTGCACTTATGTGGTTTTAGTGATTAATTTCATGTAATTTCATTGAAGAAATGAACTTGTAGCTAATTTCATAACCATGAGAATAGGTATGGATTAGTTATGAGTATAATTGATTCACTACGAAAGTAGGATTCATATGCATAAGGAAATTACGCCATAATTAGCCTAGATAGTAGTACTCAATGATCCAAATATAGCACTTGCATGAGTAGTAAGGGATACCATAACCTAAGGAGCTTTCATTTGTTATTTTGCATAAGTTCAGTAGGATTCATTTCTTATAATTCATTTATAGTCTAAATAATAGAGAAGTTTTAGTAACACCGGTAATTGTTCAATCTTTCTCGTGGGATCGACCCGATACACGCCCTAAACTACTAATTTGACCTGTATACTTGCAGTCAAACGGGTGTAAATCGGATTTTAACTTGTACGTATACTAAAATCCTGTTAGGTTCAATCGCTGGGCCCGGTCGGGTTTTAATAACTATGGAAAAAGGTTTTACGATTGGATGTAATGTAAAACAACCTACAAAATGTCCCTACTAAAATTGTTCTTCATCACGACTTTTTCATCTTCTCAAACCGATAGACTCGTCATGTTCAGCTTTATTCTCAATGCTTTCTCCTTCTCTTTCTACAAATTATGGACTATCATTAAACAGGATGTAATAAATGCAATCCAAGCATTCTTTTACTTTGATTATGTGTTTGAATCTCTCAATCACATAGTCATCTCCCTTATTCCTAAAATCCTATATCCCATTAATCTCAAACACTATAGGCCTATTAGCCTTTCTAATGTCATGTATAAGATTATAGCTAAAGTGCTTGCTAATAGGCTTAAAAATGTTCTCAATAGATGCATAAATGAAAATCAATCTGCATTTGTCCTTTGTAGGCAAATTCTTGACAATGTCATCATTTCTCATGAATTTTTGCATTACACTACTACAAAAATAGTCTTTAGTGACATACTCATTATGACACTTTTAGCAAAATGTCATAATACAATCTTAATATGACATGCAATAGGAATAGTCATTAAAAAGGAAAAAGAGACACCAAAATGACATCGTAATGTTAGAAACGGATTGAAAAAAAAAATAGAAAATGCTAAAACAAAATGGCGCTCCATTAAGGCGCCTTTTTTTCAGGAAAATTTGTAAGCCCCTCTCCAGAACCTACCCCTCAAGCTCTACTCTTTTCTCCCCCTCTCCGAAACCTACCCGACCTCAAGCTCTACTCTTTTCTCCCCCAACTTTTCCTCTCCGGAACCTACCCCTCAAGCTCTACTCTTTCCTCCCCCAGTTTTTCCTCTCTGGATAGAACCAATCATCCCAATCAAGCCAGAGAACCAATCATGCATCATCATACACAACATCCATTCTCATGCTCTTGCGCCTTGTCTCATCACACTGTTTTTCATCTCTCTAAGTAACTCTCGGATCCGTAATTTGATTGCAAAGAGGAATTAAGGCATTTGAAGCTAGTGATAATTAGGACATTTGAAGGTAGAGGAAGGCAATATTGTGGTGGCAGACAAACGGTTATTCTGCATTTGGTTTTTGAAAGTTATTTGCTTTTCGTGCCTAATTTTTTCATTTCTTGATTCAATTTTCTGTTGAGTTTTCCTTGCAAAATTAGGTTAGAAATTCAGGTTTGTTAGGCTAATACACTGATATTAAGTGGGTTATTCTGTTTGTCATGAGTTTGGACTGATTTCAAGCATTCAGTGTTATACTTTTCCAGCCAAAAACGTAAAGTCTAATAATATTTGCTATGTGTTTGCTGTTTTGCCAGAAAGAAACTTTGAAAATATAGTTGCCTCATTTGAATAGCTGTTTAACTAGTTTTAATATTGCTGGTTGAACTTGAAGATGCTTAAATTATGTGCTCCTAAATAGGGCAACATTGGGCGATACTTGAGTGGTTGGTAATTACCAAGTTCTTGGATTCGGATTCGGATTGTGATAAGAAACCAAATAGAGTTTAAGAAACTTTATTAGTCTAGTTTAAACATCTTATTTTCAGCTTTGTTCATTCTTCATTTGATGGCTCTTGGAATTTGGTTTATTTGTTCTTCCTTGTAATTGGATTTTGGGGTTTTGTTAGGAAGATAGAGAGTCATCAAGAGACTAATAAAGTGCAGTAACATACTTACAGGAGGGTGATATTGTATGATTATATGTACTATTGTGAGAAGATTTGGAACTGAATTGATATGTATAGTTGTTGAAGATGGACATATTGAAGTAGAATCGAAAATGTTTTAATTGAACTATTCAGAAACTAGGAACTAGCACCGATTTTAGTTCTTACTACAGGTTTTAAATGTTACATCACCAATATGTCTTTACTTTCAATTTGCCTCACATTAATGCCCTCGGGGTTATGATCTAGATAGCTGTCTAGTTGGAAGGGATCTGTGTAATCTTGGCTCTTGGTCTGATTTTCAATAAAGTTGGTTTTTCTTAAAAAAAAAAAAATCCTTTTGTGGCTGAACTAATGTGGCATGGTGTAGCAAATAAACTCAAATTTAGAATGTGTGACTCTACTAAAATGGTTTAGAGATTCATTATAATTTAGTAATACAACTGTCAAACCAAATCTTAGTTTGCCCTCATTCATGGTATATCTCATTTTCTGATGTAAGTAAACTTCAATCATTCTTATACCTTTGGGACAAAGATGCACCGTTCTTTTATGATTTTCAAGCACTGCTCTTTTTGAGACTATCTTTTTTTCTCCTCTTTATCCTTTTAGCTTAGGTGACTAGATTTGGACAGCACATAATCAAGTTCAGTAGAGGATCCTACTGCTTAAAGAGGATACAAGGAGGAGAAGAAGGTGGTTTGACCAACTTCTATAGCTGCATTTTATGTTAGTTAAGTACTAAGACCTATGATCAGTTATCATAAATTGAGTCCATAACTATAGTTTAGGTTTATTAATTGGAGCTAGTACTTAATATGTTTTTGTTTTTGTTCAAATTTAACTTGAAATGCTGTAAATACATTCCAATCTTATCACTTGAATGCTAGACATCTTTGGCAACAATTTATTGTTTAGATTTTACTTTTTCAATTATTGGAATGAAATTCTTATTTGTTGAAATTACTTTACTTATTTAAGTAAATGTTTCATGCAAAAATCTGTAATATGGTAAGAAGAATTCTATTTTAGATGGAGCGAAACATTTCCTTTTTTATTAAATTAGAATCTGTTAGATAGAATTGTCGTTTAAATGCTAATAAACATTTCCTTTTTTTTATTAAATTAGAATCTATTTGAACATGGACAAAAGATGGATAAATTTGTCACAATCAAGTGACGAGTATAAAGTTGGTTTACAATATTTCCTTGATTTTGCATTTACAAATGGGAGTGTAGGGGAGATGATTTTATGTCCATGCATTCGGTGCGGAAATGGGGTATTTGTCATGAGAGATCAGGCCAAATCACACTTGATGTGGAAAGGGTATATTAAAGGATATACTCAATGGATAGCTCATGGAGAGCTATCTTTGAATGTTCTGCATACATCTCCTGATGGCCCTTCAAATGAAGTTCCTCCACTCAATCTCGTAGATGATATGCAGGGGCTGTTGCAAGATGCATTAGGCGTTCTAAACTAGGACCTAGATATGGGAGAAATATTAGAAATAGAACGGCCTAATAATGATGTAGAGAAATCTACAATCTAATAAATGATTCAAAGCAGCCCCTTTATCCAGATTGCCCACAATTCTCTAAACTTTCTTTTCTCGTACGCTTATTGCATATTAAGTGTCTCAGCAAAATGCCTGATTCCATATTCAACACACTTCTTGATTTGTTGATGCAAGCACCCCAGAAGGTGTAAATTTACCCAATTCCTATTTTGAAGCAAAAAAGATAATGAAAGAACTAGAACTTGGATATGAAAAATACGCTTGTCCTAATAATTGCACATTGTATTGGGGAAAAGATGAATCAAAGATCAAATGTGACACTTGTAAACATCTTAGGTTGGGTGCCATCAGAGGATGATCCTACTGATAAAAAACAGAAAGTTTCCCACAAGGTTTTGTGGCATTTTCCACTTAAACCCTGATTGCAGCGTCTATTCATGTCATCTAAAATTGCATCTTTCATGAAATGGCATATCGAGGGCCGTGCTAAGGATGGTCACATGAGACATCCTACAGATACTCCAGTTTGGCAATCATTTGATTACCAAAATCCCGAATTTGCAAAAGACCCTCGTAATGTTAGATTGGGTCTGGTTTCGGGATGGATTTAATCCATTCAAAAACATGAATGTGAATCATAGTACATGGCCGGTAGTACTGATGCCTTATAATCTTCCACCATGGATGTGTATGAAACAGCCATACTTTATGTTGTCACTACTCATTCCTGGTCCGCATGCACTTGGGAATAATATTGATGTTTACCTCTTGTGGTTGAGTTGAAGGAATTATAGGACATAGGTGTGACCACTTATAATGCATCATCAAAGCAGAATTTTCAAATGCGAGTTGCTTTACTGTGGACCATTAGCAACTTTAGTAGTTATTCTAATTTATCTGGATGGAGCACTAAAGGTTATTTAGCATGTCCAGTCTGTCATAAGCAAACTGTTTCACGACATTTAAGGCATAGTTCAAAATTGTGTTACATGGGTCATCGGCGATTTCCTGAAAAGTATCATCCATATTGAAGAGATAAACATCACTTTGATGGAAAGGAAGAACATGGAGTTGGACCATCCCGTTTGACAGGAAATATGATTTTGGAAGAATTGAGATCATATAAAATCAAGTTTGGGAAAGAAGTAAAGGATAACCCTGAATTACCCTCAAATTGGAAGAAACAAAGCATTTTTTTTGGACTTGCCATATTGGAAGGACAATTTGTTGCGCCATTGTCTTGATGTCTTGCATATTGAAAAAATGTATGCGAGATTATCGTTAGAACATTGTTGAATGTAGATGGAAAGTATGATAACTTTAGTGTACGACGTGATTTGGAGGAAATGGGTATATGGCCAGGCTTTCATCCTATTACAGATGATTCCGAAAGAGCATACTTACCTCCAACTTGTTTTCATTTAAATAAGAAGGAGAAAGAATCATTCTGCAAAATTTTGAAAAGAGTTAAAGTTCCTAATGGTTATTCAGCCACAATTTCAAAGTCCATGCATTTGAAGCCTCCTAAACTATCCAGACTTAAGAGCCATAACACTCACATTTTAATGCAACAACTGTTACCATAATGCTATAAAACTTCTTCCAAAATCGTGCGGTTTCTCTTGATAAAGTTGTCCAACTACTTTAGAGATTTGTGTTCTAAAACATTTTGTCCTAGGGAACTTGTTCAAATGGAAAGTGAAATTACTATTGTGCTATGCCAGTTGGAGCATGTGTTTCAACCATCTTTTTTTTGTTGTAATGGTTCATTTGACCATTCATTTAGCAACTGAGGCAAGGATAGTTGGTCTAGTATACTATCGTTGGATGTATCCAATTGAAAGGAAATTATCATAAGTTTAAAGTTTCATCTTTTTTTTTCTTAATGTGATTAATTTTATTATAACATATTATTTTGTAATTATCTCAGGTACCTATGCACCTTGAAGAATTATGTTCGAAATAGAAGTCGGACTGATGGTTCAATTGCAGAAGGGTACCTAATTGATGAGTGTAAACCACCGAAATTTGGACTGGTTTGTAGTATTATGTAATGAATTTCTGTTTAGGAGTTGTTTCTTGTGTGTGATTTTCACAAACTTTATAAAATTGGTATTTTCAAGGTTGGGGATGAAGTTACAATAAGGAGCATGATTGATCCAAACAAAATTTTGGCTATTGGAGAGGTTAGACGTTTGGATCCTATGGCTAAAGTTGGTGACACACCTTTGGGGTCACATTGGTGCGAAGTTCATGTGGATGTGCCTGTGGAGAGTAATGAGGAGTTGATGAGGCCATACCATAATTTCTGAAAGATTGGAGATGCAGTTGGAGCGGCTATTGTTTGGCCAATAAATCTGATACTCTTTTTGTCATACCTTTACCATTTGTCTAATATAGTTATTATTTGTTTTCTAATGTTAAAACTGTAAAACAAGACCTGTGTGAATTGTAATTTGTCTTGTTTGGTTTACAACACTTGTAGGTGAGTATTGAAGAAAACTAAAGCAACATTGGGTCAAGTGCCAGTTTTTTGAAGGCATCTTCCTCGCTTTGTAGTTGAGTTGCTGTCCGGTGCTTCCTTTATATGTACATGACTGATTTAAAAGCATCTAAATTAGTATGTAATTTGTAGACACTTTTGGTGTGGATTGTTTGGATGATGTACTTTTGCTCAGGTTTTCATTATTGTATTGCTTCTTTTATATTATTGTACTAGCTACGTTACAATCCTTCAAAATTTAGGATCTGAGATGCTTGTACAGTAGGATGAAATGTGATTTTTGCTGTCAGATGATATGCAGCAAGAAGTTGGAACACTTTAATTTGGATGCTATACTGACAAGTAGAAAATGTCATTAAAGCCTAATCTATTTACACTTCAAAAGTGTCATAATATTTCTATCTACTTATACTAGAAAAGCGTCGTGATATGTTATTGTACTTACACAAAAAAACGTCATCATAGCTGCAATATATGACACTTACGACTATCACTTCTGATATATATAACTGAAACTAACGGTAACTATACCGCAACATTTCTTGTCATTTGAAAGTTTCATAATAGGCATAGATAATGACATTTAATAATGTCATAATAATGATAAATTGGGACCACTTAAAACTGTCATGAACTATCGTGACGTAAGAATGGATGACGCTTCCAGTAGACGTCATTATAGCCTAAACGTCATGACATAGATCTATAATGACGCTTTTTGAATGTCATAAAAGGACACTTTATTTGTAATGAAATTATCTGAAAAACAAAAAGCAAGGTAAAGATGGTTACATGATTGTGAAATTGAATATGCCTAAAGCTTATGATAGGATGGAGGTCTGAGAGCCCGAAATTCTCATGTCTTAATTTAAAATTTAACACGATGTTCCACTTTCTTTTATGATTGATTGATTTGCGTGTTCAATTGTTTCTTTTCATTAACGAATAGATAGGTACACCTTAGGAGAAACTGTATCACTTATACCGCAAAACATTAGTATTAGTTAGAATTGTTGCTGTGGAAAAAAAAAGAAGAGAGAGAGAGCCACACGAACCAGCAATGCATGACAAGTGTGATAACATAGAAGAACCAGCATGCATGCTTCATTCCTCAAACATAGAGAAACCAAATCCTTCTTAGTTTCGCCGAGAGAAAGTAGTAGAAACCACCTATTGTCTTTCTTTTCCTTTGCTTATTAAGAACCGAGAGAAAACAAGGAAGAAAAAAAAAAGAAAAACCAACTACATATCGTTCACTTCTCTGCTTACTAAAAACCGAGAGACAAACAAGAAGGAAAAAGAAAGAAAACAACAGAAACTGTAAAGAAACAAGCCAAGAAACAAGGAAAACTCCAGCTCATTTAGCTAAGAAATCGAGGGAGAGAAACTAGAAATTGTTCCAGCTTAAAACTGTAAAGAACAAGAGGTAATTTACTAAGTTTTCCTTCAATTTCCTTCTACTTCCCAATTAGCAATGTCTTAGGTTGAGTCAGAACCAAAAAAAGAAGAAATTTACTAAGGGAAAATTCATCAAAGCTGGAAAAATTTGTTTAAAGTTCCTGCATGCTACCGATGGTGTTAAAGCTGCAACTTTTGAGTCATTCTCCTCAAAACTTGTTAGATTATGACTTCATACATTATATATGCTCCAAAGTTTACATATTTTGACATGCATGCAATATTTGGCATGAACTCAAGTAGAATGTGTAAGAAAATGAAGAAAACCTTGCTGAAGTTCCTGTGTTGATTTTGCTTGAAGGCCGACAGGCTGAAGTGTCGAATTTCCAGCTTTATCTTCCAGAAAATTTTGTTAGTTTGATTACAAACTTACTTCATATATCAGTCCATCTTCCTAATCTAGTCATGCATGTGATATTTGAGGAGCTAAAAGCAAGAAAAGGTTGACTTTTAAAGTAATCTCAAAACTGGAATTTTTGGATAGTAAACCAAGAGGAAAAGCTACAATTTTGGTTCTTTTCTTCAAAAATTTTGCTAGATTATAACTGGAACCCATGCTTTATGTCCCGTATAATGTTTATAGGGTGATCCATGTGAGTTTCTCTGGTAAAAATTCGATTAATGGGGCTGAAATGACTAATCTGCATGGCTGTTAGCTTGTCCGATGGAAGCTAGCTGAAATTCTTGTTTTAAAATAGAAATTTATTGGAAAGTTTGTTGAATTTTGAAATTTCCTGACCTCGTTTCAGTATATAAGTGAGTGCATGTTGGATTTGGTTGATAATTTGGTAGATTGAATGAAAATCTTGGAAGATACATGGCTGGAATTACAGTTTTGAAACCCGAATGACTAGTTGTGTTCTCTCAAGCTTAACTTCCCATCTTGTGAACTGAAGTTTATGCAAATATTGGTTAAAATTATCCTATAGTACTCTGTTTTTCTCTGTGTATTATGACTACTTTGATTAGAGAAGAAATATTGAGTCTTTGGGGAAGAAATCTGGAGCTAGTTGAGCTTACAAGACCGTTTTGGACAGATTGGAATAGTTGAGGAGTTCAAGCTGTTTTTTCGAATTTTTAGGAGATTTTAATCAAACTTTGAATTAAGAACAACCTGTTAAGTATAACGGTAAAATGCAGGTGGATTTAAGGAGATTTGAACAAGAAATGGTGAACTTTGGATAGAAAACATGGAGCATGTCCTGCTAAAAATCTGTTTCAAACAATCCTAACTTAGCACTTAGATTCTAGGTTTTAATTTTGAATTTCTAAGGTGGAAATGAACCAAAACTGATCAAAACCTCTTTAAGTTACCTTATAAAAGTTTTAATTATAAAATTCTTCCAAAATGTAGGATAAAATCAAGAAATTCATAAGATCTCTAAACTGCCAAATCCTAGAAAATTTACTAACTTTGAACCTTTGATTTTAAAATGATCCTTAGAACCTAAATCCCATCTTTTATTGCCATATAACCACCTTACCTTACTTTACTTTGATAAAACATGGAATTTTAGGGTTCAAATATTAAAGTTACTTAGACTTTGAACCTTTGATGTACTAGAATAAGATAAATAAAGATCACCTTAAAACTATATATATACACACACACACACACACACATTTAAACATCTTGAATTATACATATATACACTTTAGCTAAAATAATCATGTGAACCTTAACTTCACCATTGGGGAAAAAATAATAAGTAGACTAATAAGTTTATAAATATCTTAGCAGCTGAGGGAGAATCGGAGGAGGGTCCAAGCACCGAGGAGTGAACTCAAAATACTTTGGGTGAATGTTTCCACATTTGTGTGTTTAAATTGCCTATGTGTTACTTAAACGATGTTTATATGATTATGTCAGTGCTTTATTGTGAAGTGTTTTCCAATTGTCCCTCACTTTCTAAGTTGAGAATGTACTTTATCGCATTCGACTTAGTTTGAGTTTGAAGGTTGATAATTGACCAAGTGTTATTGTAAGTGTGCATGATTGTAAGCCGTGTACATACTTCATCGTATCGCCTCAACTGGGCCCCAAACCCTCTGTTCAACGGACTATTCGATCTAGCAAAAGGAGTTGGTCAGATAGGACGGGAGTTTTAAGTAAGTGTATTGGTATGCTCGAATATTACCACGGAGTAGCAGATTACTGATATAGGCATCTAAGTGAGAGAAGTGTTTACTGTTTTAGAGGTTATAAGGAGGAGTTCGGTAGAGCGTGTAGTATATTGAAGTGGTTCTAATACAAGTACTGTATCCTTTTGAAAGTGATTGTTCAATGAAATATTCTTTACTTTATTCACTGAACTGTTCTTTTCTTGCTTAATTTTGATTATGTGTTAAGTGTTTGTTGATTATTGCTTGTTTGGGAAACCTCATTAGGCATAAGTTCACCCCTTTAGTTTGTTTTCCTTAACAGGGGTTGGAAACGTGGAACCAGGAAATAGTAAGTCCGAGAGTTGAAGTCTTTACTTTAAGTAAAATGCCATCCTATTTGTACTTAGTGAATTGATTGAACAACTTGTATTTTGATCCATTTTGTTGTACACATAAGTATGGATGACTTGGAATGTTGGATATTTTGTAATGTTTAATTGTGGTGTTTTAATCAATGTTTTGAAAATCGGACCGGACCGGCCGGTTGAACCGCGAACCGGCCATGGCACCGGTCCGGTTCTATGTTATAGTTGACTTTACTAGAAAATCGGTCGAACCGTGAAAACCGCCGAATCGGATTGAACCAGCGGTTTCCGGTTTTCAACTTTTCCTTTTTATTTTATTTTTATTTTTTTTTATTTTTTACGTTTTGCAAAATGCAGCTATCAAAATTCAAACCCAAGACCTTTGTAATAGAAGACTAATGTATTAACCGTTGCACCATCACATCTTATTAGTTTTTTTTATAACTTATTTATATAAAACAAATACTCATATTTCTTTTTTCCATTTTTCTTACAAAATTCCATTGACAGGTGTCGAGCCTGTGCAATAATAATTACTAAAAAAGTCCTAATTACCATCACAATTAATTATAGAACAAATCCAAGTACTGGAGCAGAGACCCTAGGTGTGCAATGGGTTACTTGATTTACCCTGTTCCCGAAGAGTTTGCTTGATCTGATATACCAAAATTGTCTATAAAAGTATTAAATTTGCATACAATGGCAAGTAGGGTCGATTCCACAGAGAACGGGTAGGAAGGTGTTTCTTTCCAAAATTAATAGAACAAAATTTGGGGAATATTTAATGGAGTGAAAATATAAATAAAATAAAAGAAATTCAAAGCTAACTAACCAAGTGCAATTTACTAAAAATATCAATTAATAAAATTCTACCCAAAGGATCAACTTTTCAGGCACGGTCCAATTAAATGATCATCGATGCAAAGACATTTCATTCATTTGTCACTAGATTGGTTGTAGCCATCAACAAGTTCTGACAGCCAGTTCTTCCTTACCTTTCGACAGTCAAGGTACGACCATTGACTGTTTCTCTAACCAGAAAACAACTCTAGGTATGACCGTAGGAATTTAATTATCCAGTTGCATTAAAGTTAGAAGAACCCAACCCTAACCAATAAACACGCTGGAGGGTTTATTTAAATTAGATCTTACGTTTCCCCAACATAAAGTCAATTATGGTGGTTGTCACTAGGTGTCAACTAAACGAACAATTACGGATTCAATTTAATCAACGTGATAGTAGGCTATTAAATTAAATTAAATATCCGACCGTTGATACTTAATTAATAAAATATCCATGAACAATTAATCCAGGAAACGCACAAATAGTAACGAATTGGGAGAAATAATGAAAGTTTGATTAGATCTCACAGATGTTATGGATCGCACCTTCGCGTTGACCTTTGGGCAGAGGAGAAATCTAGCCGCTCCTCAGCATATCAATCCCGCGTGATTTAATTGAAATCATTCAATTAATTGCCAAAGAATTTGGGGAAAATGCGATAACGAAGAAGCAGGCAAAAAGGTCTCGTCTCCTTTCTTGTCTTTTCTTGCGTTTCGTCTCCGTATTGGAGCCGAAATTACAAAACGGAAGCTACGAAAATTGTCCAGAGCAAGAGTAGAAATTTGGCAGTCAAAACCGTACAAAGCCTAAAGCTAGGGAGAAGTTCCCCACGTCTGACAGATGAAAATAAAGAAAAGCGAAAGCTAATCTATTCCCGGAAGAAACAAAGGCTAATCTCTTATATCCACGTGATTCTGGCTTTTCCTGCCTTTTTGTATCTTTTCAAGCGCCGCCAGCAAAAAGCAAAGGAAACGTATTGGACCAAGACCTTGCTAGAGGTTTTAATCCCATGCATCTCGGTTTACGTAGACCTGATTTCTTTATTGGCCTTGCTGCTATCAATCCCGCGGGTCCGGCTTTTGGTGTCTCTCTTCAGTTTCTGGCGTGGGCACGCCATGAAATGGAAGGTATTCTGGAAATTTGCCTTGCAAGAGCACTTTTTTACACCAACCACCCACAATTCACACAAATATCAATTATGAGCAAAATATCAATACTTAGCACAGTAAGTAACCAAAATTAGGACAAAATAGCAGTGCAAAATGTGCCCAATAATTGCTCTATCAAATCCCCCCATACCAAGTCAATGCTTGCCCTCAAGCATTTTGAAGCTCAGAAGTACAGTCAAGCTAACAACGGTTTCATAGTCATCAATACTAACACAAACGTCCCGCATTCCCGCCAATATCGCCAAAATTAGAACATACCAGACAGGTGGTTATTCAAAGAAAATAATACATGCCACCTTCAAGAAAATGTACAGATATAAGGAACGCTCAAATCAACATCACGGAATGACATTACCATAGGCTTGTACATTTATCACATCTCCCCCACGCAAAAATGAACTAAATGCACAATCAAAGGGACTTTAACAGGGTTGTAATGGGGCTTAGGTAGAAGGCGGGATAAGAAGGTAAAGATAGGGTGTAATGTGTCAAAAGGATGTCTGATATCCACTATACAACCACGATGCTTTACCGGAGAGATTTCACAAGCAAGGCGTCTCCATTCGCTATTTCCACTGTGCAAGTGTCGAAACTCTTCTTCTTCTTCTCCTTTTTTTTTCTTTTCCCTTTTTTTTATTTTTTTAAAGAGCAAGCGGCTTGCAAGGCGTGGACACGCCTTGTGAGCCAGAGTCTTCTGTTCACCAACTTGCCAATAGTTTTTTTTACGTTTTGCAAAATGCAACTATCAAAATTCGAACCCAAGACCTTTGTAATAGAAGACTAATGTATTGACCGTTGCACCATCACATCTTATTAGTTTTTTTTATAACTTATTTATATAAAACAAATACTCATATTTTTTTTCCATTTTTCTTACAAAATTCCATTCTCTCATGGCTCTTTCTTTTCAATAAAAAACTCTCTCTCTCTCTCTATCCTCTTTTCTTTTATCACTCTCTTTTTAATCAAACCTCTTTATTTTTAATTTATTGATGTTTCCTTCCATCTTTTAATTTTGTTTTTGTCCATTAAATTGAAAAAAGTTAAAAAGAATTATTTTTCTTTAACCCAAATTATTTAATACCACAAACCACTCACTTTTATCTCATTTTTTGTTTCTTATCAAGTTTACATTTCTATTTTCGATTCTCTTGACTTCCTTCAAACTCCAAACTTTCTTTTTTAAATTGCAATCTCTAAATTCCAAAATGTAAATTAAAATTTAAGTTCATAATATCTAAATTCTCATAGACGTGAATTTTGTATAATTTCAAAATATTGTGATATTTTTAGGTTGGATTTAGATATAATTGAAATTGAGATGAAATTTATTTGTTTTAACTTATAATTTAAAAATTTTATTTTTAAAAATCCAAGTTATTAAAAAATAGTAAACTTTTCATCATATAAAGTATTAAATTAGTCCATTACATGTCTTATTTTGTGCATATATATATTTATATAAATTATTTTTTAAAAAATTCATTGAACCGGGGTTGAACCGGTCCGACCGGTTGAATCTCGACCCTTTCACTTCATCGGTTCAATTAACGGTTCGATTTTTAAAACATTGGTTTTAATGCTTACTTTGGAGTTAATACTATTGATTGGGAGATTTTGAGTGAGTCCTGACGAGAGTTAGACATGCGGTCCTTAAACCTTAGGGGGCCTAGGGAGGTGGGGTCGTCTAAGAGTGGCATTTTCTAAGGACAATTATGCAAAAAATGGGCTTCAATGAAAAATGGATTGGCTAGATTATGGGCTATGTAGAACTAGTTTCCTATTCCTTCGATATCCATAAAAAGGTCAAGGAATATGTAACACCAAGCAGAGGAACAAGGCAAGGTTATCCTCTTTCACCTTACCTCTTCCTCTTGTGCTCACAAGGTTTTTCCAACCTTCTCAGGAAAGCAGAGGATAAGAAGATTATAGGCATGGACATCAGCAGGAATGAACCATGTATAGCCCATGTGTTCTATATAGATGATGATTCTCTTATCTTTTGCAAAGCTGATCCAGAGTAGGCAGCAGAGATCAATGAAAGGAGCTCTAGTCAGATGATTAACCTAGACAAGTCTTCTGTTTCCTTCAGCAAGAATGTATCGGAAGAAAAGAAAGAAGAGATCAATCAAAAGTTGGGAAACATTCTAAGGGTGAATTATGGAAAATATCTGGGGCTTCCCATGGTGATTACAAGAACCAAGAAGCAAATCTTTCGCTTTATAAAGGAAAATTTCAAGAAAAGATTGGAAAGCTGGAGAAAGAAACATCTCAACATAACTGGTACAGAGGTGATGCTAAAAATAGTGACTATGGCACTGCCTACCTATGCTATATCCTACTTCAAGTTACCAAAAAAGCTGTGCAGTGGGTTCCTTAATGGTTAACTTTTGGTGAGGGGATGAAAATGGGAAGAAAAAGATGCACTGGTAAAAACCAGTGGTGGTTTGGGCTTCAAGGACCTGGAAGCCTTCAACAAAACTTTATTGGGCAAGCAGATTTGGAGGCTGCTTAGTAGTCCAAACCCATTAGTAAGTAAAGTTTTGAAGGATAAATACTATTCTAAAGAAAACATCTTTAGGCCCATGATTCCCAAGAATACATCATGGATTTGGAAAGAACTGATGGAAGCAAGAGATCTAGTGAAAAAAGGATTAAGGAAGAGAATAGGCAATGGGAAGAGTGCAAAAATTTGGGATGATAAATGGCTACTAGACATCCATAGTGGAACCCCAACAACACCAAGACAACAAGAATGTAGACTTCAGAAGGTGGAGGATTTGGAAAGGACTGATGGAAGCAAGAAATCTAGCGAAAGAAGGATTAAGGAAGAGAATAGGCAATGGGAAGAGTGCAAAAATTTGGGATGATAAATGGCTACTAGCCAACCATAGTGGAACCCCAACAACACCAAGACGACAAGAATGTAGACTTCAGAAGGTGGAGGATTTGATAAACAATCAATGTTGGAATAGAATTTTGATTTTCAGGTATTTCGATAAGGAAGATGCTGAGAGAATTTTGAGCATCTCATTGAGCCTATCAGGCAGAGAAGATAGCCACTACTGGATACACAATCCAAAAGGTATGTACATAGTCAGGTCAAGATATAGTGGACAATGCTGAAGAAAGAAGTCCAGCAAAATGGATCAGTTAGAGATAAGAGTTCGAGTTGGGTAGATAGATGATAGTAGGCAATATGGAGACATCTTTGGACGATGAATGCTAAACACAAGATTAAGTTGTTCTTTTGGAAGTGCTTAAACAATGCACTCATTGTAAGAGAACCAATCCATAGACAAATTGGGCAAGATGACCCTATATGTTCAAGTTGTGGAGAAGAAGCAGAGATAATTGAACATGTCTTGTTAAACTGCAGTAGAGCCAAAAACATCTGGAAAAAGGGCCCAATATGATAGGATGGAGTCCACAATCAGCAAGAAAGTTTTAGGAAATGGTGGACAACAATAATAGAGGCTAGGTAGAGACAGGATGGAAACAGACATTTGACTCTAATGATTACATCCTATGAAGCATCTTGAAGAGTAGAAATCAAATGAGAGGAAATTCAAAAATAAAAATCACCACCCAACAAAGATAGTCTAAAAAGCCCAGAGAGGGTGGTTCGAATATAAAGATGCTTTAAGTAGTCAACAAGGAAAAAACACAGAAGAAATACTAGTAGAAAGAGCAGTTCAGCGGGTTGAGACAGACAACCCAATGGAAAGGATTATGCTGAAAGTAGAAAGTACAAAGACAGAATGAGAACAGTTTTACGGGAATTGGAGTGGTTGCTGTGGATGGTCAGGATAGACTAGTAGTAGGATAGGTCTTAAAAGAGAGAAGATCAGGTGAAGTCCTGGAGGAAGCCACAACCATCAAATTGGCAATGACTAAAGCTGTGATAAAGAAGTGGAGAAGAATTGAAATCCAAATGCGACACAAACAGCTGATCACACACTTAACATCCTCGACTACAAATGACATCAGGCTGGCAACTCTCGTGCAAGACATTATCAATCAAAAACTGTTTTTCATATGTGCTCATTTTGGTTTTTTAGTGAAAATATTAATCATATCAGTCATACGATTAGCTAGCATGCCTTAAGCATAGATAGAGATGAGGAACTGATCCTCACTTAGTGCCTGTGTACACTAGTACAGCTTTTTGGAGCCTTTACTCTCAAGTGTAAATTTGACTTAGCAATGGAAAAAAATTCCCTCTATCCTCCAAAGTTATAGGCTTGTAGCAGTGTTTAAATTTAGGATTTATAATATTTTACCCCCTCTAAACCTATAGGATGGTAATACTTTACCACTAAGTTTCAAAAATATACATTTTGGCCTCTCGAGTAAATTATTTTTGTACTTTTAATTTTGACAAACTCATATGCTTATTTTTCTTTCCAAATTACACCAGCCTTCATATTTTCTCAATGGTCAACTTTTAGCTTGTTGCATTCTCTTATTATATATTATTAAAATATTTTGCTACTATATGATGTGATGTTAGACAGTGGTTGAATTAGCTTATTGCATAAACTTATGTATAATTTAGCATCGGTTTAATTGGGGTACATCCCCCGCCTTGTCCCTTGCCTTATATATAATGTAGTATAGTATTAATATGTATGTATTTTTTTTAAAATTAGGTCAAATAAGAAATAGTAGTGGTCACCACAGGAGCACCTATAGGGTAATGGGATAGGGTGGGGATAAGGCTGAGGAGTTTTCTATTTAATTTATACAATAATCCAATAGCATAGCATAGAATAATAGAATATTATAATGAACACATAAGAAGAAAATCCAACAACCTAAAGTTGACCGTTAAAAAATTAGGAAAATTGGGGGTAATCTAGGAAAAACTATTCACATGGGTGTTCAAAATTAAAAGTACAATCACAATTCATTTGAGAAGGCAAAATGTATATTTTTGAAATTCAAAGGAGGAAAAATGTTATTAACCCTTAAAATTATATTGTTGGTGATAATGGAGTCACACAATTTTCGGGAATGTTTGATTTTGCAAATATTTTGATCGTTTACAAGTGACCCAAGCAACAAAGAAGGATCAAATTTTGTAGCAAAATAGTAAGACCGAACAATGGTGTAGCCACCTCCCATAAACCAATAGGGAGATTAATGAGAAAATAGAAAAATCATAGAGAGTAAAGTGAAAATTCAGGCAAATCATCAGGAGTTTAGTGGATATTTAATATAAATATTTAAATACCCTAGAAGGGTCTTATGCCTATATGCAAAATTAAAGGAGATTATATGTAATTTGCCCTAAAAAACTCATATTAAGTTGAGTAATCATGGATTGAAGATTATTTCAATTGGTTTCACATGATCTGAAGGTTTGGCTTCTATCTGAATTGTATATAATCTCTACTGTATCGGTTATTTTACGCAGCCAATATCTGTTACCCACTTTCCTTTGCTGAATCAAGATTAAAGCGTTGCATGCATGTCATCATGATTAATTGTGTTACAGTCATAACTTGTTGGCTATCCTTGTGTATATGAAAATAATTTCTACTATATCGGCTCGCCACCCCCTCCCCTCTCTCTAAGAACTTTCAATTGCAGCCACCTTCCTTAAGGTTTGAAAAATTATAGAAATCTCTCCTAAAAAATATGTTTTGGTTACAAATATTGATGTAAGTACAAAAAGTCTAATGAATATCCTATATTGCCCCTATTTGATTTACAAAAAAAAAATTAAATGAGAAAAGAAATCAAATATCAGCATTACTTGCTAAATAAAAAATTTCAAGGTAGTACTTTGCAGCAAAATTTAGCCCATATTTCAAGGCATCATTTTATAATGTTTGGACTTCCTTTTTTTTGCCTTTGCTAAATAAGTTGTGAGGAAACTACTTTTAACAAATGTATCCCTACTAGTAGGTTTTTTATAAAACTAAGTAAGAAGTCGATTTGAATGACCTAGGAATTGAATATAATGTATTAAATGAGATGAGGTTAGAATTGTAGGATAAAGAAATAAGTATTTGCGAAATGCAGTTTTCTTTTTCTTTTACACCCACTTTTTATTTAAGATTTGTAGAGTTATCAAGGTTATTATAGTCTTTTCATAACACCAAGGGAGGTAAGTATAATTTTTCAGACCTCAGGGGAGGGGCTGCAATTGTTAGAAACCCCAAGGGAATTTTGTGAAATTATCCCTTTTAAATTTTATATTAGGAGAATTATTTTGAGTCCAATGCTTTATGATTGCATTGACATCTATAGATGTCCTTTAAATCTGATTTAATTAGGACGCAGAGCTCTTGGCTTTTGGCAACTAACTGACATAACTGTGGGGTAGTTATTCAAATTTTTTGCTCTTTAAAGGTTAGAACTTTTGACTTTCGGCCTTGTGCAGTAGTTTATTTTATTTTTGTTTTCTCATAAATATCTTGGGATTTTGAACCAAAAAAAGGTGTTTGGTGTTTTTTGTTTTTAATAACAGACTAATTTTCTTAAGATGATAATTGCATCTTCTTGATGCTTTTGGCCAGCAATACCTACTACTGATCTGAAAACAATCATAAAGCTGGCTACTTATAGGACTTACAGCCAACAAACATTTTGCTGATTTGTTCTAACTGGAGCAAATAACTGAATAAAATAGTTTTCCTATTTCGAGACAACAAACATAGTCATTGTATTTATAGCAAAGCTTCAGCACTTAGCTTCGGAAAGGTAATAGCAAAAATGCATAAAAAGAACAAGGAAGAGTCGCATATTATTGGTCTTCAAAAAAGCATTGCACATCATCTTTAGAATTGATTCTAATTACAATTGTCCTCCACCTGTTGTGCAAGAAATTTTGAGGTTTGTATAGCTATTTAGAGTATGTACTGATTCTGTACCATCAACTTGAATCAAGATACCAACGGTCTATATATCCTAAAGCAAGGTGAACAAGTTTGCGCGCTTCCATGTCAAACAGGAATTGTAAGACTTGAGCTATCTGAATACAACCAAACAGAAAGCTCATGAAATTTGATGCTATTCTGGATCATCATTGTCAGGGGGTTCTGATTCTGGTGGCTCGATGACGTAAACTCCTCCATCAGTAAGTCCTACTGCAAACTGACTGGGGTCTGATGGATGAGCAGCAATAACAAGTGGATGAAGCCCTAAACTATACAGAAGAAGCCCTGAACCGTACGGATGAAGCTCTAAACTGTTGTACATGAAGCACAAATGAGACCAAAGTTGCTGTCATTTGCTTCGAGTAAATATAACTAATATGTACCTGGGATTAGAAGGTAGATATGCTGAAGGGTTGATCCTGCACCTTAATTCAAGAGCTGCACCAGTGAAAACAGATATACTCCCATCTCTAAAGCGTCTGTGATTTCAAGACTTGATGGAACCCACTGCCACAAACTATACTTGTGAGTTTTTGCCAGACCTTCCTCCGACAAGCTAAAGAAGAGTAATGTGAACAAAGTAATCAATCTAGTTTTCATAGAATATTTTTATTTTCATCTAGCCCTGCAAATATTACAAGCATCTACTTCTTAAAATGCACATCTGTTTTAGAAATTCTGTCCAAATGCAAGCCTCTTTTCCCGAATCTCACATTAAACAGTTAAGAGTGATGCACAAGCTCAAGTGCACAATAGTATTGTACCTGGCAAACGCAATCTAGTCTTTTTAGCTTATAAACAGCAATGAATGTCCAGTGAACGACCAAAAGAAAAATTTGATTCCGATGGAGCTGGAGACGTGTCTGGGCCAGAGGATCTCGTCGACGTCCAGGTGGAATTTCCAGGAACTTGTCTACCAGCAGTTCTGTAAAATCCCTTTTCCAAACACAAATCTGAAATTCCAAAAGGCAACATAAATAAAAGACAAATGGACCAGGAACACAGAGAATTAGGAAATGGTTATTTTTAAAGACAGAATGCTGTACATATAGAAGTGTATCCACAAAAGCTCATACAGACAGAAGGATGTAATCTCTCGGGACATGTAATGCCTCAACTTGCTTGTTTTATTTCTTAATCAGTTACAAGGACTACTAATGACAATGATCTCAGTTTGTGAAACATAACCTATTTTAACACATAATTTTCCCACCATTACGTTGGGATATCTCCAATATGCAGGCAATCAAACTTACGTACCAAATCATAATATTTCAATATATCATTCCCTAAACTTACCTGAGCATCTGCTCCCGCCGTTACCATAAGATCTAGATAGCCCGAAAAGACAATTCCAGTTACTTTGTCCTGGTGAAATATGATCTTCCGTATTACCTGTTAATTTTGCCAACCCACAATTTTAATTAGTAACATTATAGGCTTATGAACATTTTGAGACTAATTCCTACAATAGAAGATCAGTTAAAGGACCTTATCATGGCGAATATCATAGATTTGTAACACAAAGTCGTCCCTGCCAATGGCTACACGGTTATTATCTATAGGGTCAAAGGCGAGATATGTTGCTGCAGGTGGCGGGGACATAAATGTTCTCATTGCCTGCAAGAGAGAGATGCTTGTAAATGTCAATCGTAAGGTGGTACAAATTAGAAACTTGAAACTACCTCATATGCCGTAAAAACAGGTATATCAAGTTCAGTAACCTCGAAATGTCCCAGGCCGAAAGTTCCCAGGTCGAACAGAGAAACTTTTCCTCCTAATGCAGACAGAATACAACTATCCATCCGTGTAAGTGCAAGACAAGGAACAGGTTCTTTGAGGTCTGTTGTTCTGGCATCGATAATCATTTTAGAAGGTTGCCAGAGTCATGGTGGGACTGCACTAGTTGCCTATGATGGATAATCGGTTATAAAGCATTTTGGAGTAAGCATCGGGAAACAAGAACTTCCATTAAAGAGAAAAAAAATTGCTCCATTACCTGCCCATTGAGATTATGTTCATCTTTTACCCATGTCCAAATCTTGTGCCCACCATCAAATTTTAACGACACAACTGAATTTCCAGAGTTTGTATATATTAACCTAGAAACTTGCAGTGCAAGGTTGGCTAATAAGTTTAACAAGCCAGAAGACTAGTTATGCATACCAAGCTTCAAACTTAAGCTAATTAATAAAGGGATATTTTAAGACTAGTTTCAGATACAAGTATATGACAGTGATACATGAAACTTGAAAGTCAGAATATGGCCTTGTTTGTCACTTGAGTTTTTTATCAAGTTTATCTGCTATAAGTTTTTTAAAAATTTTAACTACAATAACTTTTAAAAAACTTCTCAAAGTTTTTAAATTATACACTTCAAAATATTAAAAAATGTACACATTTCAAAAATTTTTTAAAAAATTTCTACAGTAAACTACGATAAAATTTTAGATAAACACCCAAAAAAACTCATTTGCCAAATAGGGCCTATATTTTAACGAAGAAGTCATGCGCGCTTTCAGTTGGAACTTTATAAATCATAATTGACTGTTATTGGACAGAGTCTCTGCCTCCATGCATATGTACGGATCAAGAAGTTGTTTTGGCTATGTGTCAAGATTGAACATTTTTGTACAGGGCTGCAAGTTATCCTCCAGCAATTATTCATCGATGGAAAGTCATTCATCTCATTTTCTTCTGTAGAAACTTACCTTCACTGCAGGCAGGCTATTAGGAAGCCTCAAGCTACGAAGCTCAGATGGTTCGTTTATTTCTTTTGACTTCCATATCTTCAGATTGGGCAAATCAGCAGGGATCATAGGTCCCGCTGCTGGCATCTTTGGGACATCCCCACTCTGCAAAATTTGAATGGTAGTCCTTAAGGATGAAACCAAAGTTGTCTCCACAAAATAAAGAACAAGCAAAAGTTGAGACTGTTATACATTTAGTCAATGGAAAGACCTTTTTCTTTTCCAAATAGAAAATCCTTGTAAACACGATCTATGATTTATCAGCACTCAGCACTGCAAGAATAGCTGGTACTGGTGAATTTATATCTGCAGTATTTGGATTCGAAGCAGCATTGGAAGGTGACAATAGAAGCGTGCAAATCAGTACATGGATATAATGCAAAAAGAATAGCATGTCTTTGCGTCAAAATCTGCTAATTGTTTTTATTTCTAAAGCTAATTTCTAGCTTTAACTTTAGCCTTACAGAGAACCAAATCCAATGATGAGAGGAAACAAAAAGGTGAAGAAAGAGTAAACTTTTACAGATATCAAGATGTCTTTCTTCCTGATGTCTCAGTTAGAACCTAAATTCATAGCATTTGCTTGAGGAGAAAATCATCCATTAGGACCGCGCCACATTCAAAATACAAATTCAAGCATGATATGCACAGTCAAATACAAAGTAGCAAACGAAATAGAGTTAAATAATATAAGATCTCCATATTCAACACCAAAGATGCCAAATTATCACATGAGGTACACCCTCAGAAGTCCAAGTCAACAAAGTTAACCAACTGCAGTGCAAACTAGAAAGTATAGTCTATTTAACCAATTGAAGCACAAACTAAAAAGTAGAAGTTAAACTTACTCCATGAGCTACAGGAGATGGTGTCAGTTGGTTGATCACAGTAAGGGTCCTCATATAGAAGATTCTTTGACAGTTTATGATTAGATCCTTTATTATCGCATTGCTGAATCTGCCAACTTAAGCTGTTCACCAAGAAAACATGTAAGCAATATCATCAACTTAAGTAATGGATAATCAACACGATTATGAAGCTAATGAAGAAGATAAGAAATCCTTTGTATACCTCAGTTTGACTGGTGTTTCTAGTCTTGACATCTGCAAGGTAGGAAACTGAAGCTTATCACCAATGAGTGGATTTGCCTCAATCAACTACTTCAGCTTAGCTATCAGTAGGATCCTGGCTGACTTCTCATCTCCATGGTCAGAAAGCTTCTCTTGCTTTCTGGAAATATATGTCATATACTTAATACCGATGTGGTTTTGCTTCTTATATATCCACATCACACACTCTTACAAAGCCTAAAAAATCATACAAGTACCAGAGAAGGTCAGATTGAAAAATTCTACGGAGTACAAAGAAGACATTGATAGAATGGAAAGAACATAAGCACAGCGGGCAACTTAATCATTCAACTGATTTGAGATGAATCCTCTCATACAGTCTGCACACACATTATTTTGAAAACAAATCAACCATTCCTTCCACCTTAGGATCTTCTGGTTCAGCACTCCCTGCATCCAGAATGCCTGATTTTGACCCCGGAACAGCTAGCTTGCCTCAGTTTCAAATCCAAGTATCACTTTTTGCCTCAGTTTATAGGGGGCAATTAAAGGCATTTTTCTGCTTATACTATTCTAAGAAACTTCACTTTCAATACAGAGTTACCAATTGCAACTCATCCAAACTACAAACAGAATCACCATAATCACTTACATCAATTAATGAGAAGAAAAAAGACGTTGTAATATGCACCTGAAGTTCTTCAATTGGAAAAGGGGTACAAGTCCCCTGTAAAGATCTGCTTGGGAAAGAATAAATGTGAGGACTCATATTTTTATTCTTAATTTAGTTTATTTTAAAATTATCTGTATTGGTGTTATATAATTTTATTATTTTAGCATGAATTTTACTTAAAGTATACTTTTATTGTTTCCGCGTCAAAATTTTTCAAAAGTCGCGCTGGCACGACTAATTGGAGATTTGGAGAATTAATTTTAGACTAGTAAGGATGAGTATTTGTAGTGCTAGAGGAACTACCTTGGAGGATTAGTATTTAAGTGTAGCAAAGAAGAAGGAAATTTGTAGTGCATGGCACTATTACACTACTATTCATAGTTGACCTTCTCAACCACCAAAAAAGCAACCTTTCTCCTCACTTTCCCATCACAATTCAAAGTTCATTTTCTCTCTCTAAGTGGCCGGCCCCTTGAAGCTTAAAAGAGGAGGAGAAAAGCTCCAACTTTCATCACCAATCTTGCTCCAAGATTCATACAAAATGCTCAAAACCTTAGTAGTTGCTCTAATTTGAAGGAAGCTTCCATCTTGTGGTGAGTTCTTGGTGGTTTAGTGGTGCATAGCTTGGCTCTACCTAGGGTTCAAGAAGTCTTGAAGAGGTAACAAATTTCACTCTCCTTGATCTTTAATTTTACAAGGATTAGTAATGGTTAGTGATTGTTTTGCATGGATTTGAAAATCCTAACCAAAAACCTAAACTAGAGGACTTGAGGAAACCCTTGTTTCTTGCTTTATATTCTAGGTAGTGGCCTTGAGGTGAACTTTTAGGTAGAGGACTTGAGGATTCTTGCTTGTTTGGTTGTATTCTTGTGGTTTATGGCTTGGTTGTTGGCTTGAAAGTTGGAAAGAAACTTGAAGATGAAGAGGGAGGGTGCTGTCGAAATTTTTACTGGTTTATCTCCTTGATTTATGACAAGTGTATATTTTACGTGTTTTAAGTGTGTTTTAATAGTTAGTTTTGGTGTGTTTTAGTTACTTTTATAGCTAATAAACTAAGATTCTAGTGAAAATATGCATTTTATGGTTTAAGTGGAAAAAATTGTATTTCTATGGATTTTTTATGGTAAAAACTTCATGTTTGTAGGTTTAAGGATTGAATCATCAAATGGCATGATTTGAGAAGATAATTAGATGATTGAGCTACAAGCAAGTTTCACAGCTTTGACATCTTATGGTATTTTGGCTATATCTTGAGTTACAAGCATTGTATTGAGATGATTCTTAAACCATTTGAAGCTAAGCGACATATCTATGTTTGGTATGAAAACATCAAAATCCAGTTCAGCCGTTTTCATTGTCCAAAAGTCGGAATACAGAAGCACAGATTCTATGGTCGTAAGCTAAAACAGAGCTCTAAACAATCTTTGGTATTTTGGTCATATCTTGGTCGACAAAGCTCCAAATGGGATGATTTTTAAGGCATTAGAAATCTAACTCAAAGGCTACAACTTTCATGTTTTGCACAAGAGTTAGTTCGGCCTCCATCATCGAGAAAATAGCAAATGAAGTAGTGCAGAAGTGAAAACGAGACTTGAGAAAATGTGGGTTGAAGTCACGTATTACTACAGTCGCGTATTCTCACCTGTTTTTTGCAACTTACTCATCAACTTGCCTTGCTTTCACACAACTTTTCCAACTCAATTCTAGCTATCAATCTCGATTGTATCTGATCAAGAAAAGGTTGAAAAGTTGGAAAGAAAACTAATGGAAGATTCAAGAGTCAAAAATGACAACTTTCACAACTCATTTGACTCTTGAATTCCTCTATAAATAGAGGCCTTTGGAGAACATTTTCATAACTTTGGAAGGTTAGAGAAACTCACCAAAAAAGTAGTTTTCACTAGAGTTTCCTTAATTCATTAGTTAGGGTAGTATAGTATAGTTATTGTAGTGTATCCTTTTTGTATTTGTAGTTAGATTTGAATGAAGATTGGAGGGGTAAAGATGGAGAGTTTGAATCTCATTTGACAAGGGTGAAATCTCTCCTATCACTTTCTCTTTTGTATTTAAGTTCATGTTTAACTATAATACAAGTTTGGATCTTATTTTCATCTTTTGCTAAAGTTTATGCCATGAGTTATGGTTGAACTTACTATATCTTGTTAGTGATGTTTTCTTGGTTATGTGATGATATTATTTTGAACAAGTTATTTATCACTTTTTCTTTTCTAATCATGATTAACCGGCCATTAATTGTGATAATCTAAAGGTGTTAAGTTTGTAATGAGAATTGGAATTTAACACTAGTTCAAAAAAATGATAAATCTAGGGAGTATACTCACGAGAGTAAAGATGCACCTTTGTGGCTTTAGTGACTTGTTTCATGTAATTTCATAAAAGAAATGAGCTTGTAGTGAATTTCATAACCACAAGAGTAGGTACGGCTTAACTACAAGTATAGTTGATTCACTATGAGAGTAAGTTTCACATGCATAAGAAAATTACGCCATAACTAGCCAAGATAATAGCATTCACTTAACTGGTAATTTCATTTGTAAGAGTAGTACGAAATTCCATATCTCTAGGAGATTTATAGCGCTAATTTTCATTACTTTTATGTTTA
The DNA here is from genome assembly GCA_023065735.1 of Coffea humblotiana. NCBI lineage: Eukaryota > Viridiplantae > Streptophyta > Magnoliopsida > Gentianales > Rubiaceae > Coffea > Coffea humblotiana. The sequence goes on from CM041214.1 coordinate 18,525,820, forward strand.
TGGTAGTCTAGATAATAAAGGACTTTGAAAAATACTGGTACTTGCAATCTTCCCAGTGGGATCAACCCTAATACCCTATACTCGCTCACGATTCGTATACTTGCGATAAATCGTGTATGGGGTATTTAGGAATTATAAATGTAAAACTTGATTGTGGATGAGCTAATTGTATATGTATACCCAACGCACGTCAATTTAATTTCCAATTTGTTGCTCAAATGGCTGCAAAAATATTTGTTATATGTTATATTTTGTGTGTAAAAATTATCTTTCAAAATTTGTTTCAATTGGTTGGGTAAAACTTGAGTTTTGAGAAAGAAAGAAAACTGAAAAAGTTGGCCAGGCTAGCTGACCAGGGGCTCTTTGACTACACATAAATCTTTATACAAAAGTCGAAATCAAGTGCAGTTTGTGGCATTTGAAACTAGACACCAAGAACTTTCTAATGGTATTAAATTTCCCTGCTAATTCGTTTTGAGTGAGTCGTAGCGAACCGGCAAATTGGACTGATTTACTTCACCTGTTTACCAGAGAAAATTATACAACTGCATTTTGTGGCTCAATTTCGCCCCTCTTGTGAAAAGAGTTTGAACATGATTTCTTCTGATGATTTATAGAATTTTGAATTTAGTTTTCAACGCCATAAACCATTCCCAATTTGGACTTGTGTAACATTAGTTATAACCTGATTTTGAAACTGTGCCGAAGCTTTATGATTGAGAACCCAAGGAACAGGTTGCAAAAATCAATTTTCTTAAAATTGTTGTATCTTGGTGTTGAAAAATCCAAATTGAGTTCTACTTATTGTGTTTGAAAGTTGACTTGAAGATCTTTCTGTGTTATGAATTTCAAAGGCTAATTCAATTTTCGTGAATTTTGCCGAATTTTCAAACTCTACTGAAAATCAAGACTGTTCCTACCCTGTTTCAATAAAACAACAAGTTTGAGCTGAAATTTGAATGATTTTTGATTGGAATTTGGGAAAAGTGTCTTCTGAAAAGTTTTAGTACTTTGAATCTAATTTCCAACAGTATAAATTTTCTAATTTTTTTTACTTATCAAACTTGAGATATGATTTTTCAAATGTTGTCACATAAAGTTGGAAATTTCTGGTTTCCAACAAAATGAACTTTTAAGAACTTCCACCTTTCTTTTGAGATTGATAGTCCGTTTCAAACTTGATTTCATGGATGATATAAGTTTTCTTGTGACTTTAAACCTTCATTTTTGAATCTCGATTTTCGATGAATTAAAACACTTTTGAGGCGTTATCCTAAATTCTAAGCAAATGAATTTTCTTTCTTGTATGTCAAGTGACCTAGGATACCCGTGAGTGACTGTTGGTTAATATTTCTTCAGGTGCTCAAGAGAGGTTCAAAAAGAATTTCGATGAGCAAGTTTAAAAGAATTTCTTGCTCACTTGCTTTTGGAATTGATGAACGTCAAGTGCATGACTTGTTGCATAATACTTGAACTACTTCTTGTTGAATATGTGAATTGCACTTATCGAGGTGAGTGTGTACTTTATCATACTCGTTCTTTTTTACTTGACTTGATAATTGACCTGCTCGTACTTGACAATTATACCTGTGATTGACTTGACGTCAATTTGAGAGCAATCTTATCAATTTATACTTGAACTTGTGGGGACGCCCAAAACCAATGGCTAATCATTCAACTCAAGCCAGCAAGGGTTTGGTTGAAGAGTTTGGTGAACCTTGGACATATACTTGACTTGGATATATTCGAATAATATTAAAACTTGTTTGACGTTTGGACCCGGTAGGGGATGTAACGGTGGACGAAAATTTGGTGAAAAGTGAAATTCTACGGACTTGATACTTACTCGGTTGACAAAGTGTCAACACTTGAAATGAAGAAGCTGGTCTGATTATATTTTAATCCGAATTTTGACATAAATGATTTAGTCAATTTTGGGTGATTGCATTTTTGAAAAGATTTGATGTAACTTTTAGAAATATTATAATGTAAAATTGGATGACTATTGAAGGAAGTGACTTTTCTTTATATTAGTTTTTCTTACTGGTTGTTTAGTTCTAAATTATAAATCTTGATTTGTATCGAGTCCTGCCGAGAGTTAAGTTGGCGATCCGCTGAAACCCTAGGGTTTGCCCTAAGGAGAAGTGGGATCGTCATAGTAAACACTTCGAGGTCCCTTTTAAGAATGCCCAATATCTTTTTACGATCACCCGTGGACAAAATTACCGATGTTCAGAGTTATAAAACAAACCCCATAAAACCCAGAATGCTAAATCGTGAAAATACCAAGAAAATACCAGAAATTAAAAAAATAGCCCAAAACAATTCAAGAACTAACTTTAAAAAAATACAAAAAAAAAGTTAACAAGAAGGTTTTACTTGTCATGTGCTTCATAATAATTCTGCCTTCTGATCTCAAAGAAAATGCTGAAGGATTCAGGGTTATCCTCTGCATTTGTGAACCATGATAAGTACTTCTCCACCTTCTCCCAGTCTCCATTACTTACACATTCTTCGAAATACTTGATATCAAAGAAAAGCCTTGATTCCCTCTCTAACCTTGTCCAGATAAGAAAATCAACCCAATAATGCAACAAAAACCTCAATTAGAACCTAGATTCATAGCATTAGCTTGAGGAGAAAATCATCCATCAGAATCTCGTCACATTCAAAATACAAATTCAAGCATGATATGTAAAGTCAAATACAACGCAACAAAGGAAATAGAGTTAAACAATATAAGATCTCCACATTCAACACCAAAGATGCCAAATTATCACACGAGGTACACCTTCAGAAGTCCAAGTCAACAAAGTTAACCAACTGCAGTGCAAACTAGAAAGTATAGTCTATTTAATTAAAGCACAAAACTAGAAAGTAGCAGTTAAACTTACTCCATGAGCTACAGGAGATGGTGTCAGTTACTTGATTAAAGTAAGGGTCCTCATATAGAAGATTCCTAGACAGTTTATGATTAGATCCTTTGGTATCGCATTGCTGAATCTGCAAACTTATGCTGTTCACCAAGAAACCATAAAAGCAATATCATCAACTTAAGTAATGGATAATCAACACGATTATGAAGCTAATGAAGAAGATAAGAAATCCTTTGTATACCTCAGTTTGACTGGTGTTTCTAGTCTTGACATCTGCAAGGTAGGAAACTGAAGCTTATTACCAATGAGTGGATTTGCCTCAATCAACTGCTTCAGTTTAGCCATCAATAGGATCCTGGCTGACTTCTCATCTCCATGGTCAGAAAGCTTCTCTTGCTTCTGGAAATATATGTCATATACTTAATACCAATGTGGTTTTGCTTCTTATATATCCATATCACACACTCTTACAAAGCCTAAAAAATCATACCAAGTACCAGAGAAGGTCAGATGGAAAAATTCTACGGAGTACAAAGAAGACATTGACAAAATGGAAAGAATATAAGCATAGCGGGCAACTTAATCATTCAACTGATTTGAGATGAATTGTCTTATACAGTACGCACACACATTATTTTGAAAACAAATCAACCACTCCTTCCATCTTAGGATTTTCTGGTTCAGCCACTCCCTGCATTCAGAATGCCTGATTTTGACCCGGAACAGCTTGCTTGCCTTAGTTTCAAATCCAAGTATCACTTTTTGCCTCAGTTATAGGGGGCAATTAAAGGCATTCTTCTGCTCATACCATTCTAAAAAACTTCACTTTCCAATACAAAGTTACCAATCGCAACTCATCTGAACTATAAACAGAATCACCATAATCACTGGCATCAATTAATGAGAACAAAAAAGACATTGTAAGATGCACCTGAAGTTGTTCGATTGGAAAAGGGGTACAAGTCCCTTGTAAAGATCTGCTTGGGAAAGAGTAAACACTTTGAGGTCCTTTTTAAGAATGTCCAACATCATTTTACGATCACCCTTGGACAAAATTAACAATGTTCAGAGTTATAAAACAAACCCCATAAAAGCCCAGAATGCTAAATCGTGAAACTACCAAGAAAACACCAAGAATTAAAAAAATAGTCCAAAACAATTCAAGAACTAACTTTAAAAAAATTTTAAAAAAAGTTAACAAGAAGTTTTTACTTGTCATGTGCTTCATAATAATTCTGCCTTCTGATCTCAAAGAAAATGCTAAAGGATTCAGGGTTATCATCTGCATTTGTGAACCGTGATAGTGCTTTCTCCACTTCCTCCCAGTCTCCATTGCTCACACATTCTTCGAAATACTTGATATCAAAGAAAATCCTTGATTCACTCTCCAACCTTGTCCAGATAAGAAAATCAACCCAATAATGCAACAAAAACCTCAATTACAACCAAGATTCATAGCATTAGCTTGAGGAGAAAATCATCCATCAAAACCTCGCCACATTCAAAATACAAATTCCAAGCATGATATGCACAGTCAAATACAAAGCAGCAAATGAAATAGAGTTAAATAATATAAGATCTCCACATTCAACACCAAAGATGCCAAATTATCACGCGATGTACACTCTCAGAAGTCCAAGTCAACAAAGTTAACCAACTGTTGTGTAAACTTGAAAGTATAGTCTATTTAACCAATTGAAACACAAACTAAAAGTAGTAGTTAAACTTACTCTATGAGCTACAGGAGATGGTGTCTGTTGCTTGATGACAGTAAGGGCCCTCATATAGAAGATTCTTGGACAGTTTAGGATTAGATTCTTCATTATCGCGTTGTTGAATCTGCCAACTTAAGCTGTTCACCAATAAACATATAAGCAATATCATCAACTTAAGTAATGGATATTCATCATGATTGTGAAACAAATGATAAAGATAAGAAATCCTTTGTATACCTTGTTTGACTAGTGTTTCTAGTCTCGATTTCTGCAAGGTAGGAAACTGAAGTTTATCACCAATGAGTGGATTTGCCTCAATCAATTGCTTCAGCTTAGCCATCAGTAGGATCCTGGCTGACTTCTCATCTCCATGGTCAGAAAGCTTCTCTTGCTTTCTGGAAAAATGTGTCATATACTTAATACCAATGTGGATTTGCTTCTTATATATCCACATCGCACACTCTTACAAGCCTAAAACGTCGTACAAGCTCTAGAGAAGGCCAGATTGAAAAATTCTACGGAGTACAAGAAGACATTGACAGAATGGAAAGAACATAAGCACATTGGCAACTTAATCATTCAATTGATTTGAGATGAATCCTCTTATACAGTCTGCACACACATTATTTTGAAAACAAATCAACAACTTATTCCACCTTTGGAGTTTCTGGTGCGGCACTCCCTGTTTGAAAACCCTCACTTTAAAATACAATTCTCCTAAACTACATGTCTTATCCTAAGATTTAAAGCACTTATAATCTGTCCTTGCATTGCATTCTACATGGTTTATAACATTTCTCTTGAATTGCATTTCATTATCTTTTATTTGAATTAAAACATTTCCTTGACTTGGTATTATTTTATTTCACCACATATATTTTGACCAAATATCTTTAATTGTGGTTGGGACTTTATATGATAGTTTAGAAGGTGCTAAAATGGTATTAAAACATTTGGAGGGTAGAAACTTCATTAGTCAAAAATTAGAGGAAGAAAGGGTAAGATTGGGTCATGTGGCCAAACCCTAACCACACATCTTATTTGACCAAAGGATTAGAGGAAATTTAAACCAATTTTGCTTCATTATTTCTCCTTATGGCCAAACCTCCTTAGGTTTCCAAAGAAAAAGAGAGAAAACTCCATTTTTCTTACTTTTTAACCCTAGTTTAAACTTGAGCAAAAATCAAAAGAGAAAGAACTTGAGTTAGTAGAGTGAACAACCTTCAACCCTAGTGTGTGTCTCAAGTTTGGAGTTTTGGTTTTGGTCGTTTGTTTTAGTGGTTTAAGCTTCATATAAGAGAGGTACATGAACCTTAAATCCTAGATTTCTTGTGTTATATCATGTGTTTTAAGTTTTGATGGTAAACTAGAAGTTGTTTGGATGATGTTTGTGGTGAAACTTCTTGACCTAAACAAGTGGTAGTAGGGTTGGTTGTCTTGTATACCATGTGTTTGATAAAATGTTTGAGCTTTGTTTATGATTTTTCTTGAAGTATTAACATGTTCTGGACCTTTTTGAGTTAGGGATAACACTTGACATGTTGTTTAAGTGAAAAATAATGAAAGGATGAAGGTTGGTGTTGCATGAGAACTAATGGACTATTTACTTTCTCTTGGCTGACCAGTTTTGTAAGGGAGGTTCTCATTGATTTTGTTTTTCATTTACACCTTAATTAAGCCTAAGAAACTTGGTTAAACATTGGTTTAAGGTTTGGTGTGAGTTGAAATGGAAATGAAGCAAGCAAAATGGTTGTTTGGACAACTAGTGTACTGTTTTTGTTCTTTTGTTGGATAGATTGTTTTGGTTCTTTTAATCATGTTGTGTTTTGCATTTTAAGTTCTAATGGTGTTAAATAACTTGATCCCCTGTATGTGAACTCTAGGAGGTTGAATTGATGAATTTGAGTCAAAACAAGTGAAGTTGGCAAGAGGAAATAGAGTAATTTTGTTAGGCATTTTGAGTTGATCAGAACCGAAAAATCAGCCAACGTCCCGGGATCCATGGTATTGATAGCAGAGGAACTAGAGTGTGTATTTGGTACCATTGGAAAGCCCTTTGAGTCTAGTTTTGAATGCCACTAATGGCACCCAATTCTGACTTTCCTACAGTGAGTTATGACCGTTTTCTTAAGACTGCACGGGCACGACTGTTTTATCCGCGAAGACCACTTTGAACTTGAGTGAGATTTTTCTTTTGTTCAACATTCTTGCACTTACAAACTTATTTTCTTATGACATTTTACTGCATTTTGAGCCAAATTTGCATGGTGATTTGAGTAGATTTAACCACTTACTTGGTCACCTAATGAGTTCACATTTGGATTGGAATTGAACCTAGATCATTAATGACTTTCACTCGTTGCCCTAGGATTTGGAAATGGAGGTGAGGTTAACCGTGGAACTTGACGATTAAGGTTGTATTTCTTAACAGGTGAGTGTTCCAAGTACATAAAAATATTTACGTGGAATGTTTCCTTATTTGAATACATGCTTACTTGATTAAAGTAATTGCTCTTGAATTGATAACCTTTGGGACGATGATGTACTTTATCATACTCGATCCTTTGTAGTTCACTTCGTGATATTGATATGAAATGAAATGCTTTGCTTGCACTTGACTTGTTGGTCACTCGGGTGATTATCCCATCGACTTACGGGTTATATGCTCATTATTATTAGACAATGTTAGGTACTTGATTTCTTGTCTCATAAGCCAGTATATACTTTATCGCACTTGATCTAATTTATTAAATTTGTGAGATTTTGTTAAAACATGTGTTAGCCGTTTTGTTACGACTGAAAAGTGACTAGAATCCGGCCACTTTTTGGCCAGATCTGTGGCCGGATTTGCTGAGTAAATTTCTGATTTCTGCATCTTTCTTCCAATTTCTTGTTTGATCAAGTTTTCATAACAATCCAATTTTCAACTGTTTGGATTTGAAATACTTGAAATGCTTGAAACATGATATGCTAAACTTATTTGTGACGTGAACCTGTTTAGGTGAGTGTGCTCTTATGTGCACTCAATTGACCCTACCTGACTAGAAACTTGATATCTCCTTCATGCATGAACAAGTAACCTGATTTATATATGACCTTGTATATTTAGTTGAAATACTTGGAATACTTGAGAATATGAATTGCTGGACATTATTTGTGATTTGATTCTGGTTAGGCGAGTGTGTCCTTATCGCGCTCGACGTCCCTTCTTGAACGATCTTGTACTCGCTTGCATTTGATTGACTTGTACTTGTGTTGGTACTTGTGCTTAATTTGTAAATGTTGAGCGGTAACATGTACCACACTCCATCTGAGTGGGAGGTGTCTCTCATCCCGTCTCAGTACTTTTATCGTGATTAAGTCGATTGGAGAGTTATCTCGTCGACACTAGTGTTGAGCGGTAACATGTACCACATTCGATCCGAGTGGGAGGTACCTCTCATTTCGTCTCAGTACCTTTATCCTGTTTTGTTGGGTGGAGTGTTATCTTCTCGACTAATTGGTATGCTCGAATATTACTACCACTGTTTCTTTCTGAATGCGAAGCGTTAAGTGACAACTAACATCTCCAAACTTTACTGTGTGAGCGTTGCAGAACAGCCAACGACTCCAATCTTGATTATCTGAATACTTGGGGTTGTAAACCAAATCCTGAATTACTGTATATCTGGGACTATAAGTCCAATCCCGGGGCTAGTTGGTCGAATCGAACCGGCAATGATTTGATCGAGAAGATCGACGAACATTGGGTATTTTTTTGAAGTTTAGGCCCAGTAAGGGATATGTTTGATAGATGAAAATTGGTGTAAAGTGGTGATCTACGGATGTTATGCTTTAGTGGTTGACGGAGAGTTAACAGACCTTGATCAAACTACAGTGAAATTTGCTCCTGAGAGCAACTTATATCTTTTGTCATAAATGTGTTCTTTACCGTACACTTTTTGCATGATCTATTTGGCTATTTGTTTAACCATATACTGGTTCATGATCTATTTGAGTTTTGATTTGTTTCTTGATATTCGGTGTATAGTCTTGCTTGTTATATTACCTGCTTGTTTTCTTGAAAACTCATTGGGTTTCTAACTCATTCCACGCAAAATTTTTTTTCTTATAGGGATGAGATCATGAGAGATCGAATTAAGGAAAGTCTCGATTTCTTCTAAGATTGTTAGTTACTCGAACGTGTACTTCGTAGATATTTAGTCAACTTGTTTGATTCGATTTTTGTAAGTCTGATTCTTTGATTGTCTTTATAGATTGTGTCGATGTTGGAGGACCATGAGTGGGTATGTGAAAGGTTGTAATAACTATCATTTTTTTTATTGAGGGTTTTATTTATAAGTTTTCATGAATTGTAACTTTGTCCTAACGAGAGTTGGATAGACAGTCCGCCAAACCCTTGGGTGCACCTTAGGGGAAGATGGGGCTGTTACATGTGGTATCAAAACTGTTTCGCGTGGTCTCTGTGCCAGGTGAGTTTGGGGCCAAGTGGTGTTATGATCCCGATTATGTGAATAAGTGAAAAGGACTAGGTGCTCTTCTTGGACATAAGTTATGAATCATGATTGTTATAAGTATAAACCTTCATTGTGATACTTGGGAAAGATAGATATATACGTTAGGTAGGAATCCCTAATATGGGTGATTTACTCTTGGGACCAATCGGTTTGAGTTGTGAATTATCTTATTTGGATTCTTGTACCTGGTTATCAAAAATGGAGAGTACTAGGATAAGAGTCTGTATCTTACTTGCCCTTGAAGTAAGTTTTGATGGCAAAGGTCAAGGCGCGGAAGATTCTAACATTTGATCTAGTAATTGGACTGATCGAGAGAATGGATCTCGGAAGGTTATCATGGACTAATCTAGTAATAGTCTGATTAGGGTTTCTATAGACGGTGGCTAGATTGTAGTGTACGTTGAGAATTTGTACTGAAGACCTGTTTCCTTCTCCTATGACTGTGAGGATTTGATAAATATTTATTGGATTTGGATGCGGTATTAACTGCAACTATATAGGTATTTCTACCTCTCTTGTGATATCTGATACCTGTAATTTGGTTCTCGATGAACTATCCATGCTTATATTTTCTTGACACCTATCCACTAATGTCAAAGTATGGACTTGACCTGATTATTACCATGTTGAAATTGAGAGTTTTGGAATTATGTATGGGGATTTGAGAAAAAGAATTGGGTTCTATATCTGTATGCAAAAGTTTGAGATGTGGTATGAAACTTTTGAGATACGAAATATACTTTAGGATTTCATTATGTACGTAAGTGGTAAGGATACTTCTTGTGTTAAAATTCCGGAATAAGAATAAATGACATAGTATTTGAGATATTGCCCTACCTGTATTCTATTTCCTTGTCTATCTCATTTGAGAATAGCTAAATTTAATTCCTTGTGGTTGGATTGGAAGTGAATGAACTTAAAAGTTATATGACTAGAATTTTCAATTGTAACTAGTTACTTATTTTGCTCTTTTGATTTGCCTGACAAGCTATCATCGAGTTAAGTGCATCGGCGATATGACAAATGTGACTAATCTGCATAGGAAAATAGAGATTATTCGAAAGGAAATAGAATTCCAAAAGAGATTAGTTGAGTACTGGAAAGGATGATAGGAACAAGAATACTTGGAGAAAATTGAACTACTGCACCAAAACATAGAATTGAAAAAGAAATACGAAGGGATTCTAGAAGAGATACGGAATAAGTTTGAATTAGTGCATTTGTCTAGTTGAATAGCATCTTAAAACATTTCTAGTCAAAGTTAGCCATTAGTGAGGTCTTGCCTAAAATAGTTGTGATCATTGGACTATGCGTAGTGAAATTTTATGTAGTAAATTGTATTCCCGTTAGGAACAGTGGACTTGGTACCTGCTGTTTTAATAAGTGCTATTAAATATTGGTGGTTGGCCAGTATTGGATCCTTATCCATGAGTTTATTACTATAATTTAGTCTTTAAGTTAAGTGAAAATTTTTCATTTGTGGTTCGAAAGGAAGAAATTATTCAATGTACAGTGTATGGGTTTAGAGTTAGCAAAAAATAGCCACCAAGTTTTAACTTTTCTTTTCATCGAGATTAAAGTTTGTGTCAGTTCTCACCTTTTGATATCTTCACTGATTTTTATTAGTATGGTGTTTTAGCCATTGCATTATTACGATTTTCTCCCTAGATAGATTGTGGTAGTGGCATGAGTGGAGAGATTTTTGGAGGAAAAGCACTAAGTTTCCATCTTTCTTGAAGGTATGAGGTAACTTTGGCAATAAACTTTCCTCTACTTCAAATATATGCAAACTAGTGGTTTAGAGTTTCAATTTCGGTAGTTTCATGAGAAAATTTCATGATTTGAAGTTGTGATGTGAAATTTTCAGTTTTATGATAATTTTCTACCCACACATGATGCTTAAGTGTTGGTCATGATTTGGTAGTTTTGCTTTGTGAAATATCTAGCCTTTATATGCTAGTTCGACTTGCCTAAAGAAAATTCTAACTTGTGATTAGGAATTTCAGTTTAGGGTTTTATTTTCTAATTTGTGACAGTTATATGCTTGATTTAGTGAGTTGTTGGTTTGATATGTATATGCTTGAGTTGAAACTGTTTTGTAGGAAGAATGAAACCTTGAATTGGCTGGAAAAATTAGTAAATACAAAAGAAGTGCCGCTGAAAATTTGTCCGCAGGGAACCTTAGACAGTTTTAGAAAATCTATTATATCTTGATGTAGAAAAATCGAAATTGAGTTCCATTTATTGAGTTTGAAACTAGATTCAGAATACTCAACCGTGAAAATTTTAACATTGTTCTCAATTCCCCATGAATATCTGTGATTTTTCAAAATTGACTAAAATTGCATACCTGTTCTGTCTTTTACTAGGTGAAGCAGCAACTTTAGATTGGAATTTGACTGACTTGTGGATAGGATCTTACAATGATACATTCTGAGAAGTTGTAACCCTTTGACTCTATTTTCCGACGGTATAAAGTTTATAAATTTTGGATTTAAAAAACTTGAGATATGATTTTTCAAATAGTATCATGCAAAACTGAAAATTTTCTGTTTTTCTAGGATTGTTCCTACTTTCATTTCCAAATTTAGGATTGGAGTTGGTAAACTATTTTGAAATTAGTTTATGAGTGGAATTGAGGGTTAAATGAAAGGAAATGAGTTTCTTCAAATTATTTTAGGTCGGACAATTTCCAACTTTGTATTTTGAACGTCTTTTTCTAATTTCTCAAAACGTTTTGACTATAAGTGATACTCTTGTACTCCAAATGACTTTTGCAACGTTGATTAGTAAATATATAAGGATTACTCCTCAATTGGAACAAACAAATATCATATTTTGATAGGTTATACGGGTATAAAACTTGTAAATTGATGCATGTTTTGAATAAAGTTTTGGAACCCCAATTTCTTCATATATTTTGATTTTGTATTGCTAGTTTTTTACTATAGTATGTGACCACAGAACTCGAGAGAGTTCAAGAGGACATTTGTGCAAAATATCCTGAATAATTCAGTAATCAAGGTGAGAATTTCGAGAACGAAATTCTTTAAGAGGGAGAGAGTGTGAGAACTCTCATTTTAAAACACAATTCTCCTAAACTACATGTCTAGTCCTAAGATTTAAATCACTTATAATATGTCCTTACATTGCATTCTACAAGCATTATAACATTTCCCTTGCATTGCATTTCATTATCTTTTACTTGAATTAAAACATTTTCTTGATTTGGTATTATTTTATTTCACCACATATAGTTTGACCAAATATCTTTTATTGTGGTTGAGACTTTATATGATAGTTTAGAAGTTTTAAATAGGTATTGGAACATTTGGAGGGTAAAAAACTTCATTAGTCAAAAATTAGAGGAAGAAAGGGTTAAGATTGGGCCATGTGGTCAAACCCTAACCACACATCTTGTTTGACCAAAGGATTAGAGGAAATTTAAATCAACTTTACTTCATAATTTCTCCTTATGGCCGAAACTCCTTAAGTTTCCAAAGGAAGAGAAAAAAATCCATTTTCTTGCTTTCTAATCCTAACTTAAATTTGAGCAAAAATCAAAAGAGAAAGAACTTGAGTTAGTGGAGTGAACAACCTACAACCCTAGTGTGTGTCTCAAGTTTAGAGTTTTGATTTTGGTGGTTTGTTTTGGTGGTTCAAACTTCATATAAGAGAGGTACATGAACCTTAAATTCTAATTTCTTGTGTTATATCATGTGTTTTAAGTTTTGATGGTAAACTAGAAGTTGTTTGGATGATGTTTGTGGTGAAACTTCTTGACCTAAACAAGTGGTAGTAGGGTTGGTTGTCTTGTATACCATGTGTTTGATAAAATGTTTGAGCTTTGTTTATGATTTTTCTTGAAGTATTAACATGTTCTGGACCTTTTTGAGTTAGGGATAACACTTGACATGTTGTTTAAGTGAAAAATAATGAAAGGATGAAGGTTGGTGTTGCATGAGAACTAATGGACTATTTTACTTTCTCTTGGCTGACCAGTTTTGTAAGGGAGGTTTCTCATTGATTTTGTTTTTTCATTTACACCTTAATTAAGCCCTAAGAAACTTGGTTAAACATTGGTTTAAGGTTTGGTGTGAGTTGAAATGGAAATGAAGCAAGCAAAATGGTTGTTTGGACAACTAGTGGACTGTTTTGGTTCTTTTGTTGGCTAGACTATTTTGGTTCTTTTAATCATGTTGTGTATTGCATTTTAAACTTCAATGGTGTTAGATAACTTGATCCCCTGTATGTGAACTCTAGGAGGTTGAATCGGATGAATTTGAGTCAAAACAAGTGAAATTGGCAAGAGAAAATAGAGTAATTTTGTTAGGGTTTTGAGCTGATCAGAACCGAAAATTCAGCCAACTTCCCCGGATCAATGGTATTGATAGGAGAGGAACTAGAGTGTGTATTTGGTAGTTGGAAAGCCCTTTGAGTCTAGTTTCCAACGCTGCTAACGGCACCCGATTCCGGCCTTGCTACAGTGAGATATGGTCATTTTCTTGAACTGCATGGGCATTACTGTTTTACCCGCGAAGACCACTTTGAACTTGAGTGAGATTTTTTTTTTTGCTCAACTTTCTTGCACTTATCAAACTTATTTTCTTATGACATTTTACTGCATTTTGAGCCTAATTTGCATGGTGAATTAAGTAGATTTAACCACTCACTTGGTCACCTAATGAGCTCACATTTGGATTGGAATTGAACCTAAATCATTAATGACTTTCACTCGTTGCCCTAGGATTGGGAAATGGATATGAGGTTAACCGCGGAACTTGACGATTAATGTCTGCATTCTTAACTGGCGAGTGTTCCAAGTACATGAAAATATTTAAGTGGAATGTCTCTTTGCTTGAATAACATGCTTACTTGGTTAAAATAATTGCTCTTGAATTCATAACTTTTGGGACGAGAATGTACTTTTTCATACTCGATCCTTTGTAGTTCACTTCGTGATATTGATATGAAATGAAATGCTTTACTTGTACTTGACTTGTTGGTCATTCGGGTGGTTATCCCACCGACGTACGTGTTACATTTCATTGTTTGTTAGACAATGTTAGGTACTTGATTTCTTGTCTCATAGGCAAGTGTATACTTTGTCGCACTTGACTTAAATTCGACTAAATTTGTGAGATTTTGTTAAAACATTGTTAGCCATTTTATTACAACTGAAAAGTGGCCAGAATCCGGCCACTTTATGGCCGGATTTGTTACAGGATTTGCTGAGAAAATTTCGGATTTCTGCAGCTTTCTTCCAGTTTTCTTGTTTGATCAAGTTTTCGTAACCATCCAATTTTCAACTATTTTCGACTTGAAATATTTGAAATGCTTGAAACATGATATGCTGAATTTATTTGTGACTTGAACCTGTTTAGGCGAGTGTGCTCTTATGTGCACTCAATTGACCCTACCTGACTAGACACTTGATATCTCCTTCACGCATGAACAAGTAACCTGATTTGTATATGACCTGTATATTGAGTTAAAATATTTGGAACACTTGAGAATGTGAATTGCTGGACATTCTTTGTGACTTCATTCTGGCTGGGCGAGTGTGTCCTTATTGCGCTCGGCCTTCCTTCTTGAACGATCTTGTACTCGCTTGCATTTGATTGACTTGTGCTTGTATTGGTACTTGTGCTTGACTTGTAAGTGTTGAGCGGTGGCATGTACCACACTCCATCTGAGTGAGAGGTGTCTCTCATCCCGTCTCAATATTTTATCCTGATTAAATTGATTGGAGAGTTATCTCGTCGACACTAGTGTTGAGTGGTAGCATGTACCACATTCTATCCGAGTGGGAAGTACCTCTCATCCCGTCTCAGTACCTCTATCCTATTTTTTTGGGTGGAGTGTTATCTTCTCGACTAATTAGTATGCTCGAATATTACCACCATTGTTTCTTTTTGAATACGGAGCGTTAAGTGACAACTAACGTCTCTAAACTTTACTGTGTGAGCGTTGAATAACAGTCAACGACTCCAATCTTGATTATTTGAATACTTGGGGTTATAAACCATATCATGAATTACTGTATATCTGGAACTATAAGTCCAACCCCGGGACTAGTTGGTCGAATCGAATCGGCAAGGATTTGGTCGAGAAGATTGACGAACCTTAGATATTTCTTTGAAATTTCGACCCGGTATGGGGTATGTTTGGTGAATGAAAATTGGGGTAAAGTGGTGATCTACAGACATTATGCTTTAGTGGTTGATGGAGAGTCAACGGACCTTGATCAAATTATAGTGGAATTTGCTCTTAAGAGCAACTTATATCCTTTACCATGAATGTGTTCTTTACCGTTCACTTTTGCATGATCTATTTGACTATTTTTTAACCATATATTGGGTCATGATCTATTTGAGTTTTGACTTGTTTCTTGATATCCGGTGTATGGTTTTGCTTGTTATATTACTCACTTGTTTTCTTGGAACCTCGCTGGTATTCTAACTTATTCCATGCATATTTATTTTCTTTACAGGGATAAGATCATGAGAGGTTAAATTAAGGAAAGTCTCGATTTCTTTTAGGATTGTTAGTTGTTCGAGCATGTACTTCATAGATATCTAACCAACTTGTTTGGTTCGATTTTTGTAAGTTTGATTCTTTGATTATATTTATAGGTCGTGTGGATGTTGGAGGACCATGAGTGCGTATGTGAAAGGTTGTAATAACTATTGTTTTTTTATTGAGGGTTTTATTTGTAAGATTTCATGAATTATGACTGAATCCTGACGAGATTTGGGCAGACGGTCCGCCAAACCCTTAGGTGCACCGTAGGAAGAGGTGGGGCAGTCACACCCTGCATCGTTAGTTGTTCGAGCATGTACTTCATAGATATCTAGCCAACTTGTTTGGTTCGATTTTTGTAAGTTTGATTCTTTGATTATATTTATAGGTCGTGTGGATGTTGGAGGACCATGAGTGTGTATGTGAAAGGTTGTAATAACTATCGTTTTTTTATTGAGGGTTTTATTTGTAAGTTTTCATGAATTATGACTGAGTCCTGACGAGATTTGGACAGACGGTCCGCCAAACCCTTAGGTGCACCCTAGAAAGAGGTGGGGCAGTCACACCCTGCATCCAGAATGCCTGATTTTGACCTCGGACCAGCTTGCTTGCCTCAATTTCAAATCCAAGTATCACTTTTTGCCTCAGTTTATAGGGGGTAATTAAAAGCATTCTTCTACTCATACCATTCTAAGAAGTCTCACTTCCAATATAGAGTTACCAATTGCAACTTATCCATACTACAAATAGAATCACCATAATCACTTGCATCAATTAATGAGAACAAAAAAGGCGTTGTTATATGCACCGAAAGTTGTTCAATTGGAAAAGGGGTACAAGTCCCCTATAAAGATCTGCTTGGGAAAGAGTAAACACTTCGAGGTCCCTTTTAAGAATGTCCAGTAGCTTTTGCGATCACCCCTAGACAAAATTACCAATGTTCAGAGTTATAAAACAAACCCCATAAAGTTCAGAATGCTAAATCGTGAAAATACCAAGAAAACACCAAGAATTAAAAAAAAAATAGCCCAAAACAATTCAAGAACAAACTTTAAAAAAATATTAAAAAAAAGTTAACAAGAAGTCCTTACTTGTCATGTGCTTAATAATAATTCTGCCTTCTGATATCAATGAAAATGCCAAAGGATTCTGGGTAATCCTCTGCATTTGTGAACCGTGATAAGAACCTGTCCACCTCCTCCCAGTCTCCATTGCTCACACAATCTTTGAAATACTTGATATCAAACAAAAGCCTTGATTCCCACTCCAACCTTGTCCAGATAAGAAAATCAAACCAATAATGCAACAAAAACCTCAGTTAGATCCTAGATTCATAGCATTAACTTGAGGAGAAAATCATCCATCAGGACCTCGCCGCAATCAAAATACAAATTCAAGCATGATATGCACAGTCAAATACTAAGCATCAAAGGAAATAGAGTTACATAATATAAGATCTCCACATTCAACACCAAAGATGCCAAATTGTCACACGAGGTACACCCTCAGAAGTCCAAGTCAACAAAGTTAACCAACTGCAGTGCAAACTAGAAAGTATAGTCTATTTAACCAATTGAAACACAAACTAGAAAGTAGTAGTTAAACTTACTCCATGAGCTACAGGAGATGGTGTCAGTTTCTTAATCACAGTAAGGGCCCTCATATAGAAGATTCTTTGATAGTTTATGATTAGATCCTTTATTATCGCATTGCTGAATCTGCCAACTAAAACTGTTCACCAAGAAAACAGATATGCAATATCATCAACTTAAGTAATGGATATTCAACACGATTATGAAGCAAATGAAGAAGATAAGAAATCCATTGTATACCTTCGTTTGACTAGTGTTTCTAGTCTTCACTTCTGCAAGGTAGGAAACCGAAGCTTATCACCAATGAGTGGATTTGCCTCAATCAACTACTTCATCTTAGCCATCAATAGGATCCTGCCCTACTTCTCATCTCCATGGTCCGAAAGCTTCTCTTGTTTTCCGGAAAAATATGTCATATACTTAATACCAATGTGGTTTTGCTTCTTATGTATCCATATCACACACTCTTACAAAGCCTAAAAAATCATACAAGTACCGGAGTAGGCCAAATTGAAAAATTCTGCGAAGTAGAAAGAAGACAATGACAGAATAGAAAGAATATAAGCACAGCGGGCAACTTAATCATTCAATTGATTTGAGATGATCCTCTTATACAGTCTGCACACATTATTTTGAAAACAAATCAACCACTCTTTCCATCTTAGGATTTTCTGGTTCAGCAGTCTCTGTATCCTGAATGCCTAATTTTGACTGCCTAATTTTGACCCCGAAACAGCTTGCTTGCCTCAGTTTCAAATCTAAGTATCACTTTTTCCCTCAGTTTATAGGGGGCAATCAAAGGCATTCTTCTGCTCATACCATTCAAAGAAGCTTCACTTCCAATACTGAGTTACCAATTACAAATCATCCAAATTACAACAGAATCACCATAATCACTTGCATCAATTAATGAGAACCAAAAAGATGTTGTAATATGCACCTGAAGTTGTTCAATTGGAAAAGGAGTACAAGTCACCTGTAAAGATCGGCTTGGGAAAGAGTAAACACTCTGAGGTCCCTTTTAAGAATGTCCAGCATCATTTTATGATCACCCATGGACAAAATTAACAATGTTCAAAGTTATAAAACAAACACCATAAGGCCCAGAATGCTAAATCGTGAAAATACCAAGAAAACACCAGGAATTAAAAACATAGCCCAAAACAATTCAAGAACTAACTTTAAAAAAATTTTAAAAAAAGTTAACAAGAAGTTTTTACTTGTCATGTGCTTCATAATAATTCTGCCTTCTGATCTCAAAGAAAATACTAAAGGATCCAGGATTATCATCTGCATTTGTGAACCGTGTTAAGTACTTCTCCACCTCCTCCCAGTCTCCATTGCTCACACATTCTTCGAAATACTTGATATCAAAGAAAATCCTTGATTCCCTCTCCAACCTTCTCCAAATAAGAAAATCAAACCAATAATGCAACAAAAACCTCAGTTAGAACCCAGATTCATAGCATTAGCTTGAGGAAAAAATCATCCATCAGAATCTCACCACATTCAAAATACAAATTCAAGCATGATATGCACAGTCAAGTACAAAGCAGCAAAGGAAATAGAGTTAAATAATATAAGATCTCCACATTCAACAGCAAAGATGCCAAATTATCGCACGAGGTACACCCTCAGAAGTCCAAGTCAACAAAGTTAACCAACTGCAGTGCAAACTAGAAAGTATAGTCTATTTAACCAATTGAAGCAGAAACTAGAAAGTAGTAGTTAAACTTACTCCATGAGCTACAGGAGATGGTGTCAGTTTCTTAATCACACTAAGGGCCCTCATATAGAAGATTCTTTGACAGTTTATGATTAGATCCTTTATTATCGCATTGCTGAATCTGCCAACTAAAGCTGTTCACCAAAAAATACATATATGCAATATCATCAACTTAAGTAATGGAAATTCAACACGATTATGAAGCAAATGAAGAAGATAAGAAATCCATTGTATACCTTAGTTTGACTAGTGTTTCTAGTCTTCACCTCTGCAAGGTAGGAAACCGAAGCTTATCACCAATGAGTGGATTTGCCTCAATCAACTGCTTCATCTTAGCCATCAATAGGATCCTGCCCTACTTCTCATCTCTATGGTCCGAAAGTTTCTCTTGCTTTCCGGAAAAATATGTCATATACTTAATACCAATGTGGTTTTGCTTCTTATGTATCCACATCACACACTCTTACAAAGCCCAAAAATCATACAAGTACCAGAGTAGGCCAAATTGAAAAATTCTGCGAAGTAGGAAGAAGACAATGACAGAAAGAAAGAACATGAGTGCAGCGGGGCAACTTAATCATTCAACTGATTTGAGATGAATCATCTTATACAGTCCGCACACATTATTTTGAAAACAAATCAACCACTCCTTCCACCTTAGGATTTTCTGGTTCAGTACTCCCTGCATCCACAATGCCAGATTTTGACCCTGGAACAGCCTGCTTATCTCAGTTTCAAATCCAAGAATCACTTTTTGCTTCAGTTTATAGGAGGCAATTAAAGGCATTCTTCTGCTCATACCATTCCAAGAAACTTCACTTCCAATACAAGAGTTACCAATCGCAACTCATCCAAACTACAAATTGATCATCATAATCACTTGCATCAATTAATGAGAACAAGAAAGACGTTGTAATATGCACCTGAAGTTGTTCAATTGGCAAAGGGGTACAAGTCCTCTGTGAAGATCTGCTTGGGAAAGAGTAAACACTTCGAGGCCCCTTTTAAGAATGTCCAGCATCATTCTACGATCACCCCTGGAGAAAATTAACAATGTTCAGAGTTATAAAACAAACCCATAAAACCCAGAATGCTAAATCGTGAAAATACCAAGAAAACACCAGGAATTAAAAAAAACCCAAAACAATTCAAGAACTAAATTTATAAAAAAATTTTAAAAAACTTAACAAGTTGTTTTTACTTGTCATGTGCTTCATAATAATTCTGCTTTCTGATCTCAAAGAAAATGCTAAAGGATTCGGGGTTATCATCAGCATTTGTGAACCGTGATAAGTACTTCTCCACCTCCTCCTAGTTTCCATTCCTCACACAATCTTCGAAGTACTTGATATCAAAGAAAAGCCTTGATTCCCTCTCCAATCTTGTCCAGATAAGAAAATAAACCCAATAATGCAACAAAAACCTCAGTTAGAACCTAGATTAATAGCATTAGCTTGAGGAGAAAATCATCCATCAGAACCTCGCCACATTCAAAATACAAATTCAAGCTTGATATGCACAGTCAAATACGAAGCAGCAAAGGAAATAGAGTTAAATAATATAAGATCTCCATATTCAACACCAAAGATGCCAAATTATCACACAACGTACACCCTCAGAAGTCCAATTCAACAAAGTTAACCAACTACAGTGCATACTAGAAAGTGTAGTCCATTTAACCCAAATGAAGCACAAACCAGAAAGTTGTAGTTAAACTTACTCCATGAGTTACATGAGATGGTGTCAGTTGCTTGATCATAGTAAGGGCCCTCATATAGAGGATTCTTGGACAGTTTATGATTTGAGCGTTTATTATCGCATTGTCGAATCTGCCAACTTAAGCTGTTCACCAAGAAAACATACAAGCAATATCATCAACTTAAGTAATGGATATTCAACACGATTATGAAGCAAATGATGAAGTTAAGAAATCCTTTGTATGCCTCTGTTTGACTAGTGTTTCTAGTCTTGGCTTCTGCATGGTAGGAAACTGAAGCTTATCACCAATGAGTTGATTTGCCTCAATCAATTGCTTTAGCTTAGCCATCAGTAGGGTCCTAGCCGACTTCTCATCTCCATGGTCAGAAAGATTCTCTTGCTTTCTGGAAATATATGTCATATACTTAATACCAATGTGGTTTAGTTTCTTATATATCCACATCACACACTCTTACGAAGCCTAAAAAATCGTACAAGTACCAGAGAAGGCCAGATTGAAAAATTCTACGGACTACAAAGTGGAACATTGACAATAATGGAAAGAACATAAGCAAAGTGGGGCAACTTAATCATTCAATTGACTTGAGATGAATCCTCTTATACAGTCTGCACACATTATTTTGACAACAAATCAACCACTCCTTCCACCTTAGGATTTTCTGGTTTAGCCCTCCCTACATCCAGAATGCCTGATTTTGACCCCGGAACAACTTGCTTACTTCAGTTTAAAATCCAGGTATCGCTTTTTGCCTCAGTTTATGGGGGGCAATTAAAGGCATTCTTCTGCTCATACCATTCTAAGAAGCTTCACTTCCAATACAGAGTTACCAATTGCAACTCATCCATACTACAAACAGAATCACCATAATCACTTGCATCAATTAATGAGAACAAAAATGACGTTGTCCATATGCACCTGAAGTTGTTCAATTGGAAAAGGGGTACAAGTCCCCTGTAAAGATCTGCTAGGGAAAGAGTAAACACTTCGAGGTCCCTTTTAAAAATGTCCAGCATCATTTTACGATCACCCCTGGACAAAATTAACAATGTTCAGAGTTATAAAACAAACCCCATAAAGCCCAGAATGCTAAATCGTGACAACACCATGAAAACACCGGGAATTAAAAAATAACCCAAAACAATTCAACAACTAATTTTAAAAAATACAAAAAAAAGTTAACAGAAGTTTTTTACTTGTCATGTGCTTCATAATAATTTGCCTTCTGTTCTCAAAGAAAATGCTAAAGGATTCAGGGTTATCCTCTGCATTTGCAAACCGTGATAAGTACTTCTCCACCTTCTCCCAGTCTCCATTCCTCACACAATCTTCGAAGTACTTGATGTCAAAGAAAGCCTTGATTCCCTCTCCAATCTTGTCCAGATAAGAAAATAAACCCAATAATGCAACAAAAAACCTCAGTTAGAACCTAGATTCATAGCATTAGCTTGAGGAGAAAATCATCCATCATAACCTCGCCACATTCAAAATACAAATTCAAGCTTGATATGCCCAATCAAATACGAAGCAGCAAAGGAAATAGAGTTAAATAATATAAGATCTCCATATTCAACACCAAAGATGCCAAATTATCACACAATGTACACCCTCAGAAGTCCAATTCAACAAAGTTAACCAACTGCAGTGCATACTAGAAAGTGTAGTCCATTTAACCAAATGAAGCACAAACTAGAAAGTTGTAGTTAAACTTACTCCATGAGTTACAGGAGATGGTGTCAGTTGCTTGATCATAGTAAGGGCCCTCATATAGAAGATTCTTGGACAGTTTATGATTTGAGCGTTTATATCGCATTGCCGAATCTGCCAACTTAAGCTGTTCACCAAGAAAACATATATGCAATATCATCAACTTAAGTAATGAATATTCACACGATTATGAAGCAAATGAAGAAGATAAGAAATCTTTTGTATACCTCTGTTTGACTAGTGTTTTCTAGTCTTGGCTTCTGTAAGGTAGGAAACTGAAGCTTATCACCAATGAGTTGATTTGCCTCAATCAACTGCTTCAGCTTAGCCATCAGTAGGGTCCTAGCTGACTTCTCATCTCCATGGTCAGAAAGATTCTCTTGCTTTCTGGAAATATATGTCATATACTTAATACCAATGTGGTTTAGTTTTCTTATATATCCACATCACACACTCTTACAAAGCCTAAAATATCGTACAAGTACCAGAGAAGGCCAGATTGAAAAATTCTACTGACTACAAAGTGGACATTGGACATAATGGAAAGAACATAAGCACAGTGGGCAACTTAATCATTCAACTGATTTGAGATGAATCCTCTTATAACAGTCTGCACACATTATTTTGACAACAAATCAACTCACACCTTCCACCTTAGGATTTTCTGGTTTAGCCCTCCCTACATCCAGAATGCCTAATTTTGACCTCGGAACAGCTTGCTTGTCTCAGTTTCAAATCCAAGTATCACTTTTTGCCTCAGTTTATAGGGGGCAATTAAAGGCATTCTTCTGCTCATACCATTCTAAGAAACTTCACTTCCAATATAGAGTTACCAATTGCAACTCATCCAAACTACAAATAGAATCACCATAACCACTTGCATCAATTAATGAGAACAAAAAAGACATTGTAATATGCCCCTGAAGTTGTTCAATTGGAAAAGGGGTACAAGTCCCCTGTAAAGATCTGCTTGGGAAAGAGTAAACACTTCGAGGTCCTTTTTTTGGAATGTCTAGCATCTTTTTACGATCACCCCTGGACAAAATTACCGATGTTCAAAGTTATAAAACAATCCCAATAAGCCCAGAATGCTAAATCGTGAAAATACCAAGAAAAAACCAGGAATTAAAAATAGCCCAAAACAATTCAAGAACTAACTTTGAAAAAATATAAAAAAAAAGTTAACAAGAAGTTTTTACTTGTCATGTGCTTCATAATAATTCTGCCTTCTGATCTCAAAGAAAATGCTAAAGGATTCAGGGTTATCCTTTGCATTTGTGAATCGTGATAAGTACTTCTCCACCTTCTTCCAGTCTCCGTTGCTCACACATTCTTTGAAGTACTTGATATCAAAGAAAAGCCTTGATTCCCTCTCCAACCTTGTCCAGATAAGAAAAATCAACCCAATAATGCAACAAAAGTTTCTCATACAGTGAAACAAGCTCAAAAGTTGAAATTCTTGAAAAAACAACAACGAAACAAACTCCAATGAAATCCCATTTTTGGAAAAATTCGCAAAAAACAAAAAGGAATCTTGAAAAACAATAATAAACTATAAAAGCTTACATTTGAAGTGCTTCCCCTGTACTTTTCTCCATCCGATTCAGCCAAGAACTGGTGAATTAACAGCTTTCAACTCGTCTTTATCGAACTCCATCTTCTATCCCTGCTTCTCTCCAAATCCCACTTCAAGAAAAAACGAAAATAATCAAATGATCACTGAAAAACAGAACCCTTACCATGGCAATTCAAACAGACACAAGTAAATTAAACCACCATGAAAACACACCGGAATGCGTGATAAACAAAGAGAATTCACGAATGAACAGAGATAACATAAATGAAACCGCTTTCTTTCTTTTTTTCGTTTCTCTTTCTTGATTTCTTGAATCTTTTTCAGTTTTGCTGTGAATAAGATGAATTTTAATGAGCTCTCTAAGCCTATTGAAGGTGTTGACTAAAATGAGACAAGTTTAACGACTTGATCCGAGAATTGTAGATTGTACGGAATGATAAGAACTGGGACTTATAACGATAAGACATAGACTTCAACATAGACTTATAAGCGGGAAAATTTTCTGGTATTGAAAGTTGGATAATTGAATGGATGAGGTTTTAATTCCATTTTGCACCCTTAGATAATACCATAGTTCTCACTTTGGTCCCTTAACTACATTTTGCACTTTTAAGTCTTAACTTGTCCCATATTAGTCTAATCTCGGTGGAATAATACAATACTAACTAAATCTCATTGGAGGTCACTCTCTACTAACAGAGTATTCAAATTTTATTTATAAGGTAACATGGAGTAGCAATTATTCTATTAATTTTTGTGCATTCGGTTAATGATTGGATTACAATGGGACGAATTTAAAACTTTAGGGAGTAATGTATACACAATCAAAGTTTGAAAACTAAAGTGATAATTGAGTATAGTTTTGAAATGCAAAATGAAATTAAGCCAATAGATTTGATTTGTCAAATAATAGTCTTTATGGATTACATTTTTATCCAATGTTAGTGTAGAAATTTTGTTACACTAGTAGTTTTAGTTGCATGTCACATATTATTGATCGAATTTAAATTTAATTTTCACATGTAGCATGCATTTACACCTACTAGTGTAGAAAATTATGTACAGATCTTGAATTAACAATGATAATATTATAGTTTGAAAAAGTAAAGCAAAGAGATGAAAAAGGTCATTAAAAGATGGGAGAAGAGGAAACGATTTGGCACCATCTATTTTCACCACAAAAGGGTAATTTTGGTATTGAAAAAGGTTTCTATCAACCCCCATAAATACTTTGAGTTTTTTTTATCATCTTGGTTCTAAGGGTATGGGTTTAGACGACGTGTGTGGATTTAGCCCCGCCCAAAAAGAAATTTAGGCATTGATGTTTAGTTAATTTATGAGGTGCATGTGGTGGAAACGGGTGTGAAATGTTCATTCTTATTTGAGTTGAATAAACTAGGGTGGAAGAGCTCATGCCACGCATGAGAATTTAGTGCCTGTGATTAAAGGTAGTAAATTATTGTTTGATGTTTTGTAATATGGGAACTGGAGTTTAGTTCCTATGGTTGAAGGTAGTAAATAATTATTGTTTGATGTTTTGTAGTATAGGAATTGAAGTATGGCAACTTTATGATGTGATGTTGAGTAAACAAGTCATAAAGTTACATATTGAGTCAAAAGAATAATGTGCAATGAAACATAATTATAAGATATGATCAACCACTTTGTATCCAATCTAGTAAAATAAATAGCTACTTATATTTGCTCATGCACTTTGGAGATGCTAAAAGCTACTGTCTGGTTTGAATTTGATCCTGATATAAGGGCAATTCACCGCACTATCTTGTCCTATATTTTGTTCTCAATTGCTTTAGATTTAAAAAATCTGATTATAGAACCTGATTCTAGAGAGCTAAAATCTAGAATCGGCCCAAAGAGTAGCTTTTGCTGATTTTGATTCTAGAGAATAATCAAAATCAGCAAAAGCTACTCTTTGGCCGATTCTAGATTTTAGCTTTTTTTATCATTAAAAATCTATAATTAGAATGCAAAAGCAATCGAGAACATCAGAAAAACTAATTATCCAAAATCAGAATATATAATCAATTAAAATAATCAACCGAGAACAAGCCCAAAAATGAGATTGAAACAATTTGCATGCTTGATGAAACCATAGCTACTGAAATTTCAGTCCTTGCAAGCCAAGTTTTTGAATTTATATTGACTCCAAGGACATTTGGATCATTACGAAACCTCCACATTGACTGATCAATCAATTATGATTTATTCTATGCTTTAGGAGATATAGCAAATCATCTTCTTCTCTTTAGGGAATTACAACTACTAAGCATCTATTTATGAGTTAGTTGCAAAGAAATACAACAATAACCCACTGATTTATAGGAATAATTATCTCAAGAAGGTACTAAAGGATTTTAATCCATTCAATTCAAGAAAACAATTAAAAGTGACGAAATATATACCTTAGATATGTAGCCAAATAGTTTTAAATATATAGTTAAACCTATTGAGAAACTCAATGAAGTGAAAATTGCACAAATGGAGCCTCCAATAAAGTAGCAAATGATTTGAAAACTACCATAACTAATGGTTGAAACAAAAAAAGGTACATGAAATTTGTAAATAGGAAGATTAACAATGATAAACTTACTTTAATCCACAAATAGCAATTAACAAATATGATCTCCTTCCTGTCAAACTTGCTTAACATGAACAATTGAATTAAAACACTACAAATAATTGCATATACAACCCACAAGATTATAGATTTCTTACAACAAAAAATAGACTAACTAAAGAAAACATATTTATTGAGAAATTTGCTACAAAATGGGGAAGAGGAATAGCTAGTATAGTAAGATTTGAATTTGATAGGCTACATGATTGTGCTGAAACAAAACTGTGAGTAAATGAATTGAATTTGAACAGATGGAAGTTACTATGGTAGCAACCAAGAAACCAAACTTCTCCATTAATTGGCATTACTTATGTCTTAACATATCTATATCATAAGTTTGCAAAAAGTGGAAGAGAAAGGCTTGGTGAAATTGAGAGGTTTGGATATTAACACAATTAAATGATTCAAAGGGCTTTTACATAATTCTACCAAAATACAAGTTGAATTCAGTTGTACCCAGTGTTTTCAACCTGACACCAAACACTATCATGTAACAAACTTATCTCTATCCTTAAATGTCTAAAAGGTCATCTAATTAATTACTGTGAAACCAAAGCTGTAATGACTTGTACTCTATAATCCAATTGCTCATAAAGCATTCTCACATTTCCAAACTACCCTTATCCTTGTGGTTAAAATTCAAGTATGAGCTTTGACCACAACTCATTCTTATATAGAATAACGATATAATTTGAAAGTTTTTAAGGATATTAAAATATTTGGATAGACACATAATATGACATTTTTTATAAGACGTTAAATTGTTATATATTTTGGGTCAATTCTACCTTCATTTTAGTAGATTATTTCATAATATGACGTTTTAGTGGATTCTATTTAAATTTTGTGTTTTGTTGGTATTTTTAGGAATTTGGAATAGAAGACCTTTAAAAGAACTGTTGAGAAGATTAATTGATGTGAAGCATGGGCGCATCTTAGAGAGGTTCTAGAATTCAGAAGTGTGGGACCTAGGACTAATACGAGCAGATCAATAGATTATTCTCTACACCTCTAGAAAAAGAAACCAAGAGTGTGACGCCCCCACTTCTCCCTAAGGCATCTGCGGAACGCCTGCCTAACTCTCACCGGGACTCACTACAATCTATAATCCAAAAGCTCAAAATACTTCAAATATTTTCACTATATAATTAAAGTACTCCAAAATATTTCATACTTATAATTAGTTAGCTTTCAAGTTTAATACAATCCAAAAGAATATATACTACAACCATCTGCTATAATACAACTTAAGGTTTTCAAAAGAAAACAATCTAGTATTATTCACAAGCACCCTTGGTCTCGAACCCTGTTAAGGAAAACAAAAACATGGAATGAGTTAAACAACCCAGTGAGATTCCAAGACACTCTAGCAGTTCTAATAAATCATGTAGGTTAAACATGATACATATATGGTTCAAGATTTCACATTGGCACATTTGCAATAAGACAGTTATCATGATACAGAAATAAACACATATTGAAGGATACGGTGTTCCAGTGGAACCATTTCGGCCAACTTCACCTTAGAACTTCAGATTCTCTCAATTTTTCTAGCCATCACCTTATCCCTCCAGTGGTAGTACTCAAGTATACCGAAACGGTGACCCAAGATTGTGAGAGCCCGAAATTTATTGGGTATTTCATGCTTTTGTTTTAGAATTGAAGGTGTTGTGTTTACTTGTTA
Organism: Coffea humblotiana; assembly: GCA_023065735.1. Classification (NCBI taxonomy): domain Eukaryota; kingdom Viridiplantae; phylum Streptophyta; class Magnoliopsida; order Gentianales; family Rubiaceae; genus Coffea; species Coffea humblotiana. The sequence goes on from CM041214.1 coordinate 18,554,090, forward strand.
CTTGTTTCTCGTGATTAAATAACTTGGATGTACCCTATATTAGTGTTGGATTAACCTTTATAGAAATTAACACTAGAATAAGAAATTAGTAGGAACATAACATGAGAATATCGGAGTGAGGGGTAATTGTTAGAATAACTCTTGACCAACCTTGACCAAGACTAGAGTTATATCTATCCAATTGAAACTTCATGCAGCCCTATTCCTCATTCTTTTTCTCTTGCTTTGGCCGGTTCTAGAGAGAGGGAAGGTGAGAGATATTCCTTCTTCATTTTTCCAGCCAAGAGAGTAGGAAAAAGTCAAGAAAGGCTGCAGGATTTTTTTCCTTGTCTTGCCTCCAATTTCCCAACCGAGAGAGAGGTGTTTCTCCATTGCCTCCATTTTTGACCAACTCCAAGTAGCATGTAAGAGTTGACCAGTCCAAACTTAGTTCCTCTTGTTTCTTTTCTTCAGCTTTACCACCGTGAGAAAGAAAACAAAACAAACAAGACTGGTCTCTTGTTTTGTCCCACTTTAGCCGAGAGAGAGTAGAGAGAGTTGAGAGGAAAAGGTTGTCTCCTGCTCCAACCTTCCAACCAAGAGAAGATTGAGAGAAAACAAGGAAATTTGTCTTGTTTTGCTTCCACTTCAGCCAAGAGGAACCAGAGAGAGAAAACTGAAAGGAAGCTTGTGTCTTACTTCCATTTCCAGCTTGCTTGATCGAGTAGAAGGACCAAAACAGGGGAGTTAACTTCTAGCTTGTTTTAAAGGTAACATGACTTGGAACTTCAATTTCTTTCACATGTTTTAGAGGGCTTTTGATGTATGTTTGGATGAGGTTGGACTGAGGTAGAAACAGGTTGTAGAGACTTGCTTTATTGCTGGAAAGTTTCCAGCTTGGATTGAACTAGGAATGACCTTTTGTTTCCTAGATTTTGGCTCTTGTTTTTGCTGCAAGTTGCTAGGGAATCCTTGAATCCCTTTTGATAGATGAAGCTTGGTGTAAATATAGCATCCATGTGAGCTGGTGGTTGCTAAAATGAAATTTCCAGATTTGACCGAGGGAGAAACATGAGCTCAATTTACAGCTTTTTAGTGTGAAATTTTGAAGAGTTTCCACTAGGAAGTCATGCTATAAATGTTATATTTCTTGTTTAGTATGATATGTAGCATTTTGTCTTTGATCTTGGTAGCAAATTGCTGGCTTAGAGGTGAGATTGGCAGCAATAAAGTTGAAGTAACTCTTGTGAAAGCTTGAAATTGTCCGAAATGGGAGAGAGGAAGAGCCGAGCTTCACGTTTGGTTTTTGTTGAAATTTGATGCTTAAATTATGTTAAAATTTCTGGTATGAATGTCATACTTAAGTGTATGGGTGGTTTGAAAACAAGTCTTGTGGTTTTAAAAGAGAAAAAGGAGTTTTTCACAAGTGCAAAATAAGTTTCCAGATTTTCGGATTTCACTGACCAGTCTCAGTAAAATGCTTATATCTTGGTGTAGAAAAATCTGATTGAGGTGCTGTCAGTGGCATTTGAAACTAGACTCACGGGCCTTTGTTCTGTAAAAATTTCATATTTTTCCTCCATATGTACTGCTGTCCGTGGCTCCTCAAAGTAGGCTGTCCTGCTTCAATGTCCTGTTTCTTCAGGAAAATGATTTTTTGACTTGGATCGAATATTTGGCCTATTTGTGATTTGAATCTCTGAAAAGTGTCTTCTGGGATAAGGTAGTACTAAAAATCTATTTTACAACGGTATAACTTTCATAATTTTTTTAACTTGTGAAACTCGAGTTGCGAATTTTTAAAGTTTACTGTTACTATTCATCTCAGTAGATTCCTGAAGCATAGAACGGGCTTCTTGACTTTAAAACCTCGGACGGCCTACTTCCAACCTCTTACCTTGATTTCTCCACTTCCTTGACTTCAAATGTATCCCTATTGAACTTCTCTCGCTAATGTATCTCTCATTTCCTCAAAATTTTTACACTTTTAACAAGTTACCTTAATTAAAGCGGTCAAAACTTGTACTTAGCTTGTAGCCACCATTTTCGAATTTCCAAGTGAAGCTTACTTGCTAGAATTGCCTTGTGTTTGGATGACATTGAGCCTAGTTGAAGGGCTATTGTGTTAAGATTGCTTATGTCTGAATTTGGGCTGAATTGAGGAAAATAATGAAACCATAAATGGCTGGAAAATAGCTAAATACAAAGGGCATGCCGGCCAAATTTTCACTCGAAAGTTAGGCGTGTGTACTCACGACTTGAGCGAAGATTTGAAGTCAAATTGAACTTGGATTGTCTATGGTATTCGAGTCTTCTTTCATAAAGGTATATAAATTGAAATTTGGCCGAAACTCGTACCCTTGGAAAAATGAAAGTAGTGACCCACTCGGAATATGTTTTCCTCGTCTTGTAGACTCAAATGCGAATTCCAAAGTTTTAGTTGCTTCTTTAGCAACACCAAAAAGAGCGAGCATGAATTCTCTAGAGTTGGATACGTAACATGAACCCTATCAAAATGAGTTTCATTTACTTGATCTTCTTGAAGCGAAACTCTTATGTTTCGAAACCCTAGTTGATTTCAAGCTTTTAAATGATATTGTATCGCAGATTTGGACTCCGACCAAGGAGTTACACCTGAACGTGATTTTGACAAGCACTAAATCTTTGGTGAGTGCTTCCAAATACATTATTGAACTTGATATTTGATTTACCAACGTGATCGGATAAGATTTGCTTAGTTTGGTCGGGCAAGTGTGTACTTTATCGCACTTGACCTAACTCAACTAAATACTTGATATTTCATTTATGCTTATACAAGTGACTTGATTTGCATTGACCTGTACTTGTATTTGTACTTGTGCTTGACTTGTAAGTGCTGAGTGGCAGTATGTACCACACTCGATACGAGTGGGAGGTACCTCTCATTCCCGTCTCCGTACTTTCTGTTGACTAAGTGGATTGGTCATCGACTATAGTGACTATTTGGGAACCCAAACCCCACTGGCTAGTTAATCGAGTCGAGCCGGCAAGGGTTTGGTCGATTAGATAACAAACCATGGGTATCTAGTGTTGTCGAGTGGAGTGTTATCTCCTCGACTAATTAGTATACTCGAGTATTACCACCAGTGTTTATTGTGGAGTTCGGGCCTGGTAAGGGGTTTTGGTCGGTGGACGGAGATTGGAGTTAAGTGGTGTTCTACTGGACTAGTTAACTCACTTGAAAGTTGACGGAGTATCAACTACCAATTGATCAAGCCATGGTGGAGCCGATATATGAGCAACTGTATCCTTGTGAAATACGAATGGTTATTGTTTGGCTATATGAAGAATTATTACTCATTTCTTGACTTGTTTTGCTTACTATTTCACTATTGTGCTGCTTCTACGTTATTTGATGATTAATTTGATATTTGGAACCTCACTGGGTTTTTAACTCATTCCACACAATTTGTTTTCCTTACAGGAGGTACGAGTTAGGCGCGAGAGTTGCAACGACTAGTGTAGTCTAGTAGTTTTGAGTTTTGAAGTTGTACTCGCGTTAACACCCGATTAGGGTTGTATGTACTTGACTTGTAGCACTTTAAAGTATTATGGCATGTGGAAGCCTTGTATTTGGGTGAACATCAATGTATATGTATAAGAAGTTTGAACTTGTTGTGGTATTTATCTTCAATGGATGATGGTTTTCTCGAGTGCTAGTGAGTGAGTCCTGGCGAGAGTTGGGCAGGCGACTCGCTAAATCTTAGGGTATGCCTAGGGGGAGGTGGGGTCGTCACAAAGATTCCAATCTACCCGACCAAGTCCAGTCCTGGCTCGAGCAGGTTAGTAACCAAGGGCAGGAATCCAGTTCAGTTTAGAGCTTACAACATGCACAAGTAATCAAGTAAATCAGTAAACGGTAAACCGTAAACGGTAATAGTTCTCGATTAATGGTAAAAATCTGTCATTTTAGCAGGTTGAGTGAGATAAAGTACACACTCGCCTTAAAACGGTGGGCAATTTCATATGAGCAATTATAGGTAACACTTAACATTTAAACACATAAGAAATATGCGATAATTTCATATGAATACGTAATTTACGGTAATCAAGTAATCAAATAGTCCAAGTAAATCGGTAAACGGTAAGTAATCAAATAGATCGGTAAACGGCAGTAGTTCACTATTAACGGTAGAAATTTATCATTTTAGTAGGTCGAGCGAGATAAAATATACACTCGCCTTAAAACGGTGGAAAAGTTCATAGGAGCAATTATCGGTAGCACTTAACAGTTAAACACATAATGACCATGGAGTAAACATGTCGTAAAACTATTCAAGTCACGTACTCCTATATGGAACACTCACCAATCAAAATAAGTGAGTAAAGAAAGTCGTCAATGATCCACTTCGGGATTCTCTTCGAGACCTTCTTGATCGCCTGAAGAAAATTGACCAATAATCACCCTCACAATTTCACAAGTTCCTTATCAAACAAGAAAGAATGCACACTTGCTTTAGAATTCAAGTCAATGTCTTTATAAGAGCTTCATTTTATCGAAAGTTAAGATTCAAAATTGTGAATTTTAAAGTTACTGAGGAAACTCATATCCTCCACGTAATCAGGTTCAAAACAATAGATTAATATCAAGATAAGAAGTCAAGCTTCCAAAATTTCATTTTCTAAGAAAACGGCAAATTTCAGTTTTGTGCATCAAACTTAGAAAAATCATATCTTGCACTCAGTAGGTCCAAAAATGAAAAATCTTATATTGTTGGAAACTAGATCCAAAGCACTAAAAGTTCCTAGAAGACACTTTTCCAAGAGTCTAAATGGAAGACACTCAAATTTTGGCTTAAAGTGGCTGACTTGTCTGTTCAAGACAGATTCGGGCTTGGTTTTTGGTAAACTTGGAAATTCGGCAAAATTCACAGAAAGTGAACTAGCCTCTAAAATTTGAAACTCAATTATAGCTACAATCAAAGTTTTAAACACAATAAACGGAACTAGAATTGGGAGTTTTGAGCATCAAGATATAGCAGCTCAAAGTCGGTTAAAAATAAGGACTGCTTAGTCCATTTTCCAGATTTGAAGAACAGATTTTGGTGTCTTGTTTGCATGTCAAAACAGTCTTAGAATGATACCAAAATTAGTACAATTCAGCTTCCATATGAGGACTACTCCTCTATCAAATTTCATTTCAAAATTCACACGGGAAGGTAGTTAACTAAACTACCAAAGTTCAAAGAATTTCCAAGGCAAATCTGCTTTCTTGTTTCCTTTTTCTTTTTCCAAGATCTTACCCAATAAAATCAACCCAAATCTGGCTATTTTGTGAAAAAAAGTTTAAGAAACATCTAATATACATTTTGATAGATGTTTGACATCAAAACTTTCAAAACAACAAGTCCCAAGTCAACTTAGGCTATTAGGCTAGCAAAATTAGGGTTTTCCAGATTTGACGCAGTTTGGGAATTGAGCTATAACTCACTCAATACAACTTGAAATTGAGAGTGGTTGGTGGCGTTGGAAACTAAATTCAACAGGATACATTTCATCAGAAGAAATCATTCTGAAATTCAGTTCATAGCTAGCTCAAATTCAAGCAACAAGCCTCAACTCATCACTGACCCTCGAGCAGAGCAATAAAACTGAACAGGTAATTTTGGTGAACTAGTACGGCTCACTCACTTCGAATCAGGGGATGCATTTTATACCATTAGAAAACTACGGATGTCTAGTTTCAAATGCCACTAACGACACTTGATTTTGATATCTGAACAAAGATTTATGATCATTCAAACTTTACTTCCAGAGAACCCCAGTTAGGCGAATTCCAGATTTGTTCTTGCCAAAAAATTCAAATTTTTATCCAACCAAATCAAATGATTTTCGGTGGAAACTTTCTACACATCCTATACAACATATCTACATCAAATTCAAAGTCATTTGATCACAAAAAATTGAACCAAGGGCTCGGCAAAACAGGGCAGAATTCGGCCTGATTATGTGAAGCTCTCTAGCGATTTTCCTTCAACTTTTCCAACTTATATCCACTTGTTTAACACTTATTCAACATAAATAACAACCATAATCATCATATCATCCAACAAGTCCATTGTGGGATTTCCTAGAGCCCACTCTAGTCATTTTCAACCAAATAACAACACCCACATGAAGCTACAAGCTCCAAGGCCGAACTTAACTCACTAAAACCAAGTTTCAAGGGTTGGATGATCACTACCTCTTAGATGATGAAAAACCAGAAATTTTGGGTCACCAAAAGCTCCAAGAAACTCGGCTAGAAGACCTCCTCCTCCAAGCCAAGATTAATCTCCAAGTGTTTGTGAGTTTGTGTGAGAAATTTGGAGTGAAATGGTGAGAAGATTGGAAGTGAAATGGAGTGAAGCTTCCTTCTTCTTCCTTGCTAAGTGTTTCGGCCAGCCTTGAGTGAAGAGAGAGAGAGAAAAATCTGATGGCTAAAGCTTCTCTTGGAAGCTTGATAAAACTTGGGGCCAAAGTTTGGTGAAAGTCAACTATCAATAGTAATCCCGCGCGCGTGTTTCGAGTCCGTTTCTCTCGGGTTTGTTTCACTTGTGCACTAAACCTCTAATGCACTTCCTTAAATATTATAATTATTCACTCTTAGTAGTCTAGAATAAATTTCTTAAATCCCCACTTAGCCATTCTGGCTCGATATACGTGAAATTCAAATTCGCGCGAAATAAGGCGAAATTTACGAGAAATTCATATAACGATTATATAATTAACTACTACTAATGTAATTAATTATGAAATAACCATTTTAGAAATAAAACTTGAGACCTCACAATTATTAATTTCTTAAATTTCTAATTTGTCGCGCGGTATGACTTTCAAGAAACTATCGATGCGCGTACAGTAAAAGTTTTATTTAAGTTAATCATATCTAATCCCTCAATAAATTTTTCTTAATCTACTAGTAATCATTCTTAATCCTCCAAGAGTTTTGCACTCTCGAATCGATTATTATCTTGAAAACGTGTATTCACTATTTATTACTAAACGAGTCTCCGAAAAATTAAATTTGCTAACGGAACGTTTTAAAAATATAAGCGAGACATTATTCCATGTAAATGAATTTAAAATGGTTGAAATAAATTATTCGGAGGAAGCGGGTGAATAAATATTTAAATAATTCATAAAAATAGAATTATAAGTGAGAAAAATTCGGGTCCTCACAAAGAGTCTTATTTCTCTTGGAAAAGCTCTATTTTTATTTAAGATAATTAGTTAGGATTTTTATCCTAACTTTAACTCTAACTCTATCAAAAGAATGATTTATTTTATCCAAATAATTTCTAGGAAGTTAGGGGATATCTATTTGAGTAGGAACAACAATATATTCTTGACTTATTCTCATTTTCAAAGACATTGTACATAGTAGTTTTTCTCTCCTCTTCCCTTAGGAAAAATAAATATCGATATTCTTCTTCTTGGCTTGCACTTTCACCATTAGGAGTGGCCAAACATTTCTTTCTAATCAAGGGATAAATTGAAGATTTGGTTCTATAAACAGCTATAAGATCGAATTATTTTAACTATTTCATTCATTTATTAGTATTTATATGTTTCCTAATTTTACTGTTCATGATTATTATGTTGGTTTTTGTTTTGGGCAAACCCCGTTCACGGGGTGGGGATGCCAGCACCCTAATTTATTGATAAAAGTGAACTAGTACAAAGAGTGAAAGGTATCTTCCGCAATGAGCTAGCAAATAGGGGCAGTACTCCCTTACAAACTGCCAACGTAGATAACAGACTTCCCTACTATCTAGTGTTATCGAGGCCCTAACTATTCCTAGAAGCTGCGGATATGAAGTATAATATAGTTTAGATGGCAATCGCAACCCCACTAACTTATCAACCGAGGAGTTTGCCTCTCTAACCACATGTGATATAGAAGCCGATAATGCATTTAATAGCGCTTTTATGCTCCTCAATGTGTTGCACAGAGGCCATTTTGACACACCCCCAGCATTTAGCACACGAACCAAACACTCAGAATCTACCTCTACCAGCAGAGATCCCTTGGTTACTTCTTTACACAAGCGAATGCCATGCAACAATGATAAGTTTTCTTCCCTCAAGACATCCATTTCCCCAAATTCCTTGTAAAAAGCAAAAATTAGACAGCCTTCCGAATCATAGAGCAATCCATCCCCATATGCCCGATTTTGAGAGACACTGGCATTAGTGTTTAACTTGACATAGTTCAATGGTGGCCTCTTCCAAGAAACTGCATAGACCTTCTTCTTCCTTGACGACTGAACACCTAGATGAGCCCACGGATCTTCGTAGTCACCCCTAAAATGCCTTGCAGAGAGCTTGGAGGCCAACCCCAGCTAGCCTACAATGTCGTCTATCAAGGTGATTACCCTACGAGCCTCAAAACGTGCTCCATCAAAATGCGCTTTATTCCTAGATTTCCATAAAAACCAAAGAACTACTACAGCGACAACTGCCCTTATGTGGTTCCACGTTACCATAGAATTCAAGCCAAAACATGACAAAACCAATGCTGACACCGAGAAGGATAAGACTCCAAAATTCCAAACCTCTTTTAAAAGGAACTCCATACCTCCATTGCTACAGGACCCGTAACAAAAAGGTGTACTAAAGATTCTTCCTGCGAGAGGTAGCACGAACATCTTGATGCTAGTGGAATTCCATGTCGCTTCAAATTCATATCCAAAGGAAACAAACTGCGCATCACCTTACATGCAAAAAAAGACATCTTAAGCGGTACAATATTATTCCACATAAATCTATCCACTAGAGAAAATTCCGTCGCTGTCAGATAAGATCTAAGCAAACTTAATTGAGAACTCTCCAGTGGACGAGCTCACCCAAACCATGTAGTCAGGTTGATTAGGGTACAAGTTAACCCCCTGTATTTGTCAAACCAAATGTCTAGGCAACCAACACTTCAAGTGCTCGACCCTCCATCCACTGTCACCAATAAACTCTGCTAACAACATGCGTGGCGGATCACCAATAGGGATCATGTCTACCAAAGGAGAGTCAAAAAGCCACCGGTCAAACCAAAAATCTACAAAACCTCTTCCTGCACACCACCTAATGCTGTTTTCTGCGATATTTCTAATGCTCTCCAATCTCCGCCACAAAGGGGGAGCCCTGAGGGCCTGAACTTGACTAGGATGGAAACCCTTAATATGTTGGAGTGCATAAAATCTGCCCATATTGTGTCTTTCTTCCGCAACCGTCACCAGAGTTTGCAAGTAAAGGCTGAACACGTGCCATCAAAGGAACAAAAACCCAACCCACCTTCTTCCACTGGGTAGCAAAGTTTCTTCCAAGACCTCCAATGAATGCTCTTCGAATGAGCCTCCTTATCCCATAAGAAGCCATTACATATCCTTATTTAAGCCCCGATATTTAATTTAACTTGATAATCTACTACTAGTTAACTCAATTGAATCCATAATTATTTGACAGCTTTAATTCTTGTGGTGACTAGCATGACTGTGTTTATGTCAAAGAGACATATAATCTAACTTGAATGAATCCTCTTAGCATCTTTGTTGATTAGAACTGGATTTTTCTAGTTTTTAATACAATTGTAAGATTGAATCCTATGGTCATGCCTAAGATTATCTTTCAATTGGAGAAATGTAATTGGAGAAATAGTCAATAGTTATATCTTGACTATCGAAAAAGTAAGAAAAAGTTGGTTGTCAGAGTTTATTGACAACTATAATCAGTTTATCAATGGATGTTTAAATTTATTTTTGCATTAGTGAGTAGTTGTACGAACCAATTCTAATGTTATTCTTTTGCCTACAGTCTTTAGTAATATAATTTAGATTTAATTAACTTTTGTACACTTGTGTTTGTTAGAGTTAATTTAGTTAATTTAATTGTCTAGAAAAATCCCCCCATTTTACCTTGTGTGTTAGGAGGAAATAAATCACATCAATCTTTGTGGAGACGATACTATTTACCACTGTGCTATAATTTTATTTATTATGTAATAGGTATTTTATTTTGATTGACTAACAACCTGCCAGTTCCTTTATTTTTCTTTTCTCCTGGTTATTAATTCCAAAAGTGCATACAATTAACTTTATGTTGATCTTGATCCATGTCTTTTGATGTTTACAAAACAATGGAAAGTACTAATATCTTTTCTAAGAAATCCTTTCAACCTTGAAACAATTTGATTCAAAGACAAGAGCATTTGAAAGAAGAAAAAGGAAGACGAAAGCTGTCAGACGCAAGCATCGGACATCCGATAGAATCCTTCAAACTCTTTGTCTGCTATCGGACGGAAGTACCGGACGTCCGATAGGATCCTTCAAATTCGACGAAAGCTGTCGGACGCTCACAAAGATAATACCGGATGTCCGATAGAATTGAAGAAGATTTTTCAAACTCACTGCCTATTGTCGGACGCATGGTTCGGATGTTCGATAGAGTTTGCCTGCTGTCGGACGCATGGTTCGGACGTCCGATAGAATTGAAGAAGATTTTTCAAACTCACTGTCTGCTGTCGGATGCATGCTTGGGTAATACCGGACGTCCGATACTCCCAACGGCTAGTTGACTCTTCAACTACTTTCTATCCGTTGGAAGCATTAATGAAGCACTTTCTTGGTCTTATATAAATAGAGTATGATCCGAAACTTCAAACAACTTTTGCACATTGAGACTACAAAAGATCTTGAGCAATTTTAGTGAGAAAATTCTCTTCAAAGAAGATTTGTACTCTTAGTTGTGTAGATTTCGTATAAGCTTTTCTTGTGCGAGAAAATTACTTCAATAGTGTAGCTTTGTGAGGGTTATCTGAGTGATAGTAAAACTTCCTAACTTGACCAAGTGTGACTTGGGGTAAGGAGGAAGTGATCCTTCCTTTATATACAAAGATTGGTTGTAATTGATCAACTTGAAGAAGCTTGCTCTATAAAGTGATACTCAAACTCAAGAGGAGTTTGGAATTCGGTTTACTATTCTATCTCTTTCATTTACTATCTTGCAATATAAATTGTTCATCTCTTCTACTCACAAACATTTGTGCTTTCTCATTATTTGTTCCATTGTGTGGTCATCTAGAAAAGAGGGTAAATTTCACATTGAACAAAAAGAGTCTCACAACTTGGTTAGTTTTTAAATAACCTAATTCACCCCCCTCTTAGGTTGTCTTCGATCCTTACACTTTAAAACTTTAAATTGTATGTCAAAAATTTTTAATAATTTATAGAGAGATAGAAATATTGTTGTACTTTAACCACAACTTGATTTTTATATGCCTACAAGCAAATTAATTTTTAGTTGTTCGAGTTATATGTGCACTGTTTGTTCCATATAACATATGTTCAAATTTCAGTGAAGTTAAACCTTTTGAGGCATATTGCAAACTCTATATCTGGGAAAAAGAAATCCAACAATTTTTCTTTGCTGTTTGTGTTGGTTTGGGCTATCCGATTGAGTCTTTGTTGTTGAAATCGTGTCTTTGTTGCTGCTTGTCTTGTGGTCTTGTTTCTTCAATCTTGAAGTCATTTAGAGTATATATATATATATATATTTCTGGTCGTTGTTTTTCTTGAAAATTGAAGCTTGAACTAGGATTTTCTTGTCAATTTGTATTGGGCCTTGTGTTTCTTGAATCATCTGTGGCTGACTGTTCTTGTTTCTTGGAAGTATACGAAATTCTTGAAGTTTCTTGATAAAATTCTTGAATTTTTAGAATTTCTTGAACACTTTCTTGACAAATCTTGAAGTTCTTGGGTCAAAAACTAGGGTTGCTTGAGAATCTTGAATCCAAGTCTCCAAATCTTGGACCTCTTGCAAAACCCTAATCCGTTTCTGACAAAAAGAAAGTTGCGGCTGTTCTTGTACAAAACCTAAGCCATTTCTTGATTCTTTGAGCCTTGATCCAAATTGAAAGAAAAAAAAAGTTGTTGTTTGCGTGAACAAAAAAAGAATGAGACAAGAAAAGCAAATAGATTCGGATCAACCTTGAAGTTAAAACAAGAAGCAAATCTGATTTGGAAATCCAAGTTGACTTGGGAGTGCAAACAAATCCTAATCACCACATAATTAAGCTAATCTAGATTTTGCCACTTGTTGCACATGTGAAAAGCTCCAAATCAGTAGCCTTAACTTCCAAAAAAAAAAAATAAACCCAAGAAACCCTTGTTTGAACTTTCAAAATTCCAGCCAAAGTGCAATCGGGTAGAAGGTTTTTTTTTCTAGGGTTTCAAAAAATTCAGCTGTTTGTTTCTTGTTTTAGTCCAAGTTTATTATCTGTCCATCTTTAAAATTTTTAGTCTTTTTCCAGGTTATTTTCGTGTTTAAAAGTACCTCAAAAGAGTCCAAACCAGTCTTGGTTTCCAATTAGTTGTCAGTTTCCTAATTTGAATCACCAGTCAAATGTTTCCAAATTCTTGAGTCGTTTTGTACGGACTGATAAGGTGTTTCCAGCGTAATTTAGTGTCCTATTTTGAGTTATTATTCAGTCCATTTCACTCCAAATTTCCAGCACTCATCCACCACCATCTAGTGTGAAGTTTGGTGAAAGTTTGGTTGATACTTATTGAGAAATTTTGATTTCTTCAAGAGGGGCAATCAAGTGACTTGAGAAGTGATTGGTGAGATTATTAGAGTGATTAATACACTTGAGTGAAACACGAGCAGGAATGAAACACCTAAGGGAGTGAATGAGGCATTTCCTACTAACGTTTGTTGAGTTTTGCAAGTTTAAAACATGGCAAGTGGAGATGAAATGACTATTGCTTAACTTGCTCTAAAATAAAGAAAGCTTGATCTTAAGCTCAAGTCAATCCATGAACGCATTCATAATCTAAAAACTTCAAGAAATTCCTCTAAGAAATCTCAAGGGAAACAACCTTTGAATGAGTCCGGTGATTCAAATGTGGACACTGAGCTTGAAGATTGAGAACAAAGGCCAAGGAAACACAAACATACACCTAAGCATGAGGATGATACTCTCAAAGGGATAAAACTGAAAATCCCTACATTCCAAGGCAAATCTGACCCCGAGGCATATTTGGAGTGGGAGAGAAAGATTGAAATGATCTTTGGTTGTAACCAATACATGGAACATCAAAAAGTAAAGTTGGCAGCTATAGAATTCACCGATTATACAACAATTTGGTGGGATCAACTCCACACCAAACGAAGGAGCAATGAGGAGCCAACCATTAGGACATGGGATGAGTTTAAGCGAATTATGAGGAAACACTTCATACCTGACTACTACCATAGAGATTTGCACCACAAATTGCAAACTCTCACTCAAGATAATATGATGGTTGAATAACTACAAGGAAATGGAGATGGCTATTATGAGGGCCGATGTCCATTAGGATTTGGAGGCTACAATGGCTCGATTTTTCAGAGACTTAAGGGTTGAAATTGCTGATGTTGTAGAGCTCCAACATTACCTTGACATGGTAGAATTATTGGACAAAGCCGTTAAGGTGGAGAGGAGGCTCAAGAGGAGAGGTATAGCTCACCAAAACTCTAACTTTCAATCTGGAAATTGGAGAAATCAGATCTTGAAAAAGGAGGTCAGCCCCTTGGGTGCATCAAATTCGTCCAAGCCAAATGGAATTTCAAGTGGAGAAGTGAATTTGACTACGCCATCTTCAAAATCGCACCAAAAGAGAGGTTTTAAGACTAATCAAGAACCACCTAAGCCTAGAAATCGAGACACCAAATGTTTTAAGTGTCAAGGGTTTGGTCACATTGCATCACAATGTCCAAATCAAAGGACCATGCTCATATTACCAAATGGTGAGGTGTTGACCGATATGAAGAAGAGTGTGAGGAGATGCTACCCTTGATTGAGGAAGAAGATGGGGATTGGAAGAAATACCAACTAATGATAAAGTTGGATTGGTAGCGAGGAGAGCACTAACTACTCAAACTTGTAAGGAGGAACTACAATGAGAAAACATCTTTTATACAAGATGTCATGTGAGCAATAAATTTGTAGCTTGGTGATTGATCCAGAGAGTTGCACTAATATTGCTAGTGCATTGATGGTGGAGAAATTCAACTTGCCAACTAATGAACTCCCCTGACCTTACAAGTTTCAATGGTTGAACAACAGTGGTGAGGTACGTGTTCTTAAGCAAATTTTAGTTTCTTTTCGCATTGGTAGATATGAAAATGATATTTTATGTGATGTAGTACCAATGCAAGTTGCACATATCATTCTAGGTCGTCCATGACAATTTGACAAGAAAGTTATTTTTGATGGCTTTTTGAATAAATATTCTTTTGAGTATGGCACTAAAAAGATAATACTTGCACCACTTACACGTCAACAAGTGCATGAGGATCAAGTTAGCTTGCAAAAGGAGTATGAAATGTATGGAACTAAAAAGAAAAATTCGAGAGGTGGAAATGGCCGAGAAAAACCAAAGGGAAAAGGTTAGTGAGCATTCGGCCTTTGAGAGTAAAAAGGAGAGAAAAATCAGCATGCTTGCAAGGGTTAAAGATATGAGAAAAGCTTTATTTTCTAACCAGCTCTTGTTAGCTTTGGATTGTAAAGAGACTTTGCTCACTAATGAATTTGATGCTTCCTTGCCTAGTGTTGTCAACTAACCTTTTGCAAGAGTATCAAGATGTGTTTCCTGAGCACATACCTAGTGGATTGCTGCCTTTAAGGGGAATTGAACATCAAATTGATTTCATTACTAGAGCTTCATTACCCAATAAGGCGGCATATAGAACAAACCCTGAGGAAACAAAGAAGCAACAAAGGCAAATCGAAGAGTTACTTGGCAAAGGTTGGATCGCGGTACTTGTCTTACTTGTACCAAAGAAGGATGGAGGATGGAGGATGTACACTGATTGTAGAGTAATTAATGCTATAACAGTAAAGTATCACCATCCTATATCTCGATTAGATGACATGCTTGCTGAATTACATAGAGCTATAATTTTAACTAAGATTGATTTAAAGAGTGGTTACCATCAAATTTCATGAAAGGAGGTGATGAATGGATTAAGACAAAACATGGATCGTATGAGTGGTTAGTCATGCCATTTGGTTTAACTAATGCACCTAGTACTTTCATGAGACTTATGAATCATGTCTTGGATCCATTTATTGGTAAATTTGTGGTAGTCTACTTTGACGATATCTTGATCTATAGTAAGAGTTTAGATGAGCATGTCCAACATTTGCAATCTGTCTTAGATGTACTTCAAAAGAAAAAACTCTATGCTAACCTTAAGAAGTGCACTTTTTGCACTAATCAACTTATATTTTAGGCTATATTGTCAGTGAACAGCATATACAAGTTGATCAGGTAAAGGTGAAAGTTATAAGTGGGTGCCCTGTCCCTACTAATGTGAGTGAGTAAGGAGTTTTCATGACTTGGCAAGGTTCTATCAATGCTTTGTCAAGGACTTTAGCACAATTGCAGCCCCACTTACCTCAATTGTCAAGAAGAATGTGCCATTTCATTAGGGAGAAGAACAAGCTAAATATTTCCAATTACTTAAACACAAACACACACATGCACCTATTCTTAGATTACCTAACTTTGATAAAGTTGTTTGAAGTTGAGTGTAATGCTTCTTAGTATAGGTATTGGAGCTGTTTTACTTCAAGAAGGTTGTTCAGTTGCCTATTTTAGTGAAAAGTTGAATGGAGCTTCATTAAACTATTCAACCTATGATAAAGAATTGTTGACTTTGGTTCGAGCTCTTCAAACTTGGCAACACTCCTTTTGATCTCGAGAGCTTGTCTTGCACATTGACCATGAATCGCTCAAGCATATCAAATCTCAAACGAAAATGAGTAAGCTACATGCAAGATGGATCTCCTTCATAGATAGTTTTGCATTTGTAATTAACTATAGAGTAGGTAAGACTAATGTGGTAGCCAATGCACTTTTTAGGTGATATACTCTTATTACTATATTAAAAGCTAAGTTGTTAGGTTTTGAATTTATTAAAAATCTTAATGCAACTGACTCAGACTTTGGTGAGATTTTCACTTCATTGCCACGATAAACTCGTGAGCATTATTTCATCTCACAGGGGTTCTTGTATTACAAGGACAAGTTGTGCATCCCACTGAACACAATGCGTAGACTATTGGTTTGTGAGGCACATGGAGGAGGGCTTATGGGACATTTTGGCATTGTTAAGACGTTGTTGGTTCTCCAAGAGCATTTTTATTGGCCAAGAATGCGAAGGGACATCGAGAGGCATATTGAAAGGTGTGTGACATGCCATCATGCAAAATTCAAGCTAAACCCTTATGGTCTTTACACTCCATTACCCATTCCAATAAACCTTGGATTGATTTGTTAATGGATTTTATCCTTGACTTGTCTAGGATTAGGAAGGTCATAATTCTATCTATATTGTAGTTGACCATTTTTCTAAGATGACGCATTTTATATTCTTACAAAACTGATAATGCTAAACATGTAGCATACTTGTTCTTTCATGAAATAATTCATTTGCATGAAATGCCTCGCATAATTGTGTCTGAAAGGAATGTTAAGTTCCTTAACTACTTTTGAAAAACTTTGTGGTGTAAATTAGGTACTAAATTGTTATTTTCTACTTGTAGTCACCCATAAACTAATAGGCAAACTGAAGTAGTTAATCGAACTTTGTCTACTTTGTTGCGAGCAATCATTGAAAAGAACTTAAAAATTGGGAAGATTGCTTGCCTTACGTTAAGTTGCTTATAATCGCATTGTGCACACTGTTACACAATACTCTTCTTTGAAATTGTCTATGGTTTTAACCCTCTCACACCATTGGATTTATCTCCTTTATTTGTTCATAAGATAGTTAACTTGGATGGTAAGAAAAAGATAGAATTTGTGCATGATTTACATGCAAATTTTGAGCTAATATTGAGAAGCGAATTTTTCAATATGTTCAAATGCAAATAAGGGGCGTCACAAGATGGTATTCGAACCAGGGGATTGGGTGTGGATCCATAGGAGGAAGAAACCTTTTCTAGTTCAAAGGTGTAACAAACTCCTTTCAAGAGGCGATGGACCATTCCAAGTGGTGAAAGTGCATTAATGACAATGCCTACAAACTTGATCTTCTAAGTAAGTATGGAGTTCATGCTACATTTAATATTGCTAACTTGATCCCTTTTTATACAGATGACGAGCCTGATTTGGGGACAAATCGCTTTTAAGAGGAGGGGAATGATGAGAGGTCCAAAGGCTTCAAGGCTGGTCATGATTCAATTGATCAAGTTGTTTAAGTCCTAAGTGGTCCAATTTCAAGAGTTTGTGTAGGAAACTTAGAGAATCATTACAAGTACTTATTTGCCACAATTCAAGATCGAGTTGTGATGACACAAGGACCATTGAAGGTGTTCAACTTAAAGAGCTTCCATATGTTACTTTATTTGTTGTCACACATGAAGCATTAGAAGCTACTTAGTTAGTTAATTTTCCTAGTTAGTGTGTCGTTTATTTGGTATTATTAACACAAGGGTTTAAATGTCATTTTTCCTTGTTATTTTAGTCGTTAATTGAGAAGCATTAATTTGGCCAGAAATTGTATAAGTGAGGGCCAAAATTCTGGTCATTAGTTTAAAGTCTTATTAGGTTTTGAGTCCTTGTAAGGTTATAAATAGCCTAACCTCTTAAACGTTTAGGGAGATCGAAATTTTCCAGCAAATATTGTGTGTCTTATCACATTCTCTTGCCCTTTCTTGAATACTTCGAGAGTTTTTTTTTGAGAGTATTCATCGAATTTATCAATCAAGAATCTACCTTGATTGTGGCATTCTTCTATAAATAACTTTGATTCGCTAAATTATTAAGTTGTGGGTTAAGAAACTTTCTTAGTTCATACTTTCGTGTTTAGAGGGGTCAAAAGTTCTGCAAATCAACTTGATCTTCGTCAAGATTCAGGGTTTGGTGGGATACAAGTTCATACTTTTGTGGCGGATTCGTATCAGTAACAGACATAACATATGCAACCAAATTTATATATTTTTGTAGTGGTCGAATATCCCTCATTGGTCTATCTTGGCAATAGAATATTCTTCCTCTTCTGAATTATTTTCATCAGTAGATTCAAATGTATCTATTAGCTTGTTGAATAGAAAGATCAGAACTACCAATATCAAGATCTACCTATTTCTACATACTATCATCTGCATGACAAGAATTAGAAGACTCCTTGAAAGATAACATAAAAAATTCATCAAAAGTAACATTTCTATTGATCATAAATTTTAATTTATGATCAAAACACCACAATCTGTACCCTTTCACTCGAAAAAGCATACCCAAGAAAAAATATACTTTTTAATTCGAGATGCCAATTTTTCATCATTTACATATATGTATGCTGGATATCCAAATATTTTTAAATCAAAATAATTAGTAGGAGTACTTGATCAGATTTTTTCAGGAGTTTTGAAATAAAAAATTGCAGAAGAAGTACGGTTGACAATATAATAAACCATAACGATCGCCTCTACTCAAAAGTCCTTTGTCAACCCTACATTAGAAATCATACACCTTTCTTTCTTTAAAAGTTTTCTGTTCATACGTTCGCACACGCCATTTTGTTGAGACGTTATCCTAACAGTGCGATGCCGAACAATTTCTTTCATTCTTACAAAATTCATCATATTCACTTTCACAAAACTCTATGTCATTATCTGTTATAAACCACTTGATCTATCTACTTATATGTTTTTTAATCAAAAATTTCATTTACTTGAAAGTGATGTAAACATCATTCTTATGTTTAAGAAAATAAATCCAAATTTTTTTGAATAATTATCAATGAAAGTTAATATATATTTGGCACCACTCTTAGACGAAACACGAGATGGATCTCATAAATTTGAATGAATATAATCAAAAGTACCTTTCACCTTATGAATTGTTGGTGAATTGAAACTAACTCTTTTTTGTTTCCCAAAGACACAATGTTCATAGAATTTCAATGACCCAGTACTTCGACAATAAAGAAATCCCCTTTTACTCAATATGCCTAAGCCTTTCTTATTCATGTGTTCCAAATGCATATGCCACAACTTGGTGATGGCTAGAATCAGATAAAAATGATGATGATGAAACTGCAACCGAACCCTGTGACAATAGACCCTTACAAAACATAACAACTACCAAACCTGCAAGTTTTTATAACAACAAGAGTATCTTTAGAAACCTTCATAACGCTCTTTTCAACTGTATATTTACACTCAAGAGCCTCTAGGGTGTTCAAAGAGATAAGATTATTTTTTAAATCAAGAACATGTCTAACATTAGTGAGCGTCCTCACAATACCATTATACATTTCAATTCGAACTGTACCCTTACCAATAACATCACAAACGGCATTATTGCCCATTAAAATAATATCCCATCATTATAAGATTCATAAGTGGAAAATAAATTCCTATTGGGACACATGTTATAAGAGCACTCCAAATCTAAAATCCATTCATGTTTAGACTTTGTCCTTTCACTAGTCACAAAGAAAATATTTCCTCATTCTCAACAACTGTAACATGAGTTTCGGCAATTTTCAATATTTTTCTCATCAGGTTTTCCTTTTTGCTTTAATCATTTTAATTTAAAGCAAATTGTCTTAATGTGCCCCCATTTTATGACAATAATTGCACTCTAAATTTCTATGTCTAGATTTAGATATAAATTAGATCTACTACTGTCAAATTCTCTATTATCTATTCTGCCTCTTACAACTAGGCATTCTCTCTGATTTTCATTAATTTTCTCGATGATATTTGTATCTATCTGTTTCATTAGATTTTAATGCAAATTTAATTTTTCGATACGAAATAATTTTTCCATAAATCATGGTATCATGAAAATATTTAAAAGATTGGGAAAGAGAATACAAAAGTAGCAGGACCTAGTCTTCATCATCTATTTTGAATTTGTATTCTCTAAATTCATAATAATGGAATTAAATTTATCAAAATGCTTTTCAACCATGAAAAGCATATACAAACTTTGCTTTAAATAAAGTCGATTCTCAACTGGTGTTCTTCATGTACAAGGCCTTAAACTTGTCCCATATGGCCTTTGCCGAAGTTACAGTGGCTATCTCTCACAAAACTTTGTCAGAGAGATTTAACATAATACTAGATTTTACCTTCTTATCCATCTCAACAAATTTGCAACTGTTACACTCTTGATTTGTCACACTATTTGATTTTTTTCAATTCCCTGTATTGCTAAATCAACTTCGTGTTGAACCAAAATAGTCTCCATCTTGAACTGCTACATTCTGAAATTGATATTCTTGTCGAATTTCTTGATAACAGTCTTTGTTATTTTCAGTGTTGTCACAAAATTCAAAGCTTCTAAAGAAACTCTGATACCAGTTTGTTAGATCTAACCCCAGAAAATTGACGAAATGATTTTTTGATAATCCCAAAAGACAAATAATAAAACAAAAATAAATAAAACAGGAACATAAAAAATTAACGTGATTCGATCAAATTGATTACATCCACGGACGAAGGAGGAGTAAAATTTCACTATGAGAAGAGAGTACAAAAATGCTTTAGAAAATTGTTTCTAAACCCAAAATGTGAGGACTCGTAAATTTTCTTATTTTAAACTCCTAATACTAGTTTATTTAATTATTTATTTGGTCAATTACCCTGAATATTATTTTCTAACCTTTTTAGACCTAGTTGCATGGATCTATGGTTTGGTTATATTTTTAAAGTGACTTGTTTTCAAAACTTAATTTTTGAAAAGTTCGTTAAGTGTGAATAGTGAATGCGCGTTTGGAAATAATAATTGATTCGAGATACAATAAATTTAGAAAATTGGAGACTTGTACATTAGTTTTAAAATGGTTAATTTTAAGTTTAAGTACTCAAGTGATAGTTAGTTATACTATCGTTATAAGAAATTTCTTAGAGATTTCGCGTTATCGCGTACAAGTTGGACGTTCGCGTTTTCACGCGCGCGACTAATTGGAGGATTTTAGAAATTATTTCTAAACTATTAAGAGTGAATAATATTAGTGCTAAAGTAAGTGCATTAGAGGTATAATGTACAAGTGAATCGAACTCGAGAGGAATCGAGTACGAAACGCGCGTGTATGCGCGCGGAGAGAGAGTTGACTTTTGGAGCATTCTTGGCTACTTATTTTAGCTTCTTAAGGAAGCCTCATTACAACACAAAATTCTCTCTCTTAAGCTTCAAGAACAGCCGGCCAAAGGAGAAGAAAAGCAACTCCAAAGTTCATCAAATTTCCTCTTCATTTCACCTCCAAATCTTTACTATTTCACCTCAAAATTTAACCGCACTTAACTAACCACTTGGTGAACAACCCAAGCTAGAAAAAGGGCTTGCTTTCCACGGTTTTGTTGAGCTTCAAGAGGCCGAAATTTTCTGCTTGAATCACCAACAAAGGTAAGCAACGATCAACCTTGAAAATCTTGGTTTATGGAAGTAGTCTTGCACTTATAAGTTCATATGATCATATGGGTAATTTGATTTATGTTTGAAAATTGTTGTGTGAGTTCTATGAATTTTCACTATGACTTGTTGGACTAATTTGATGAGTTTTAATGTTGATAATGTTGGATTAGAGGTTAAACTAGTGGAAATAAGCTGTATTGTTGAAGGAAAGTTCAAAGGAAGTGAAGGAGGAATTTTTCCGATTCTGCCCCTGTGATGTCCCTGACCCTTAGGGCAAATTTTCGTGGTTCCAATGGTTTAGTTGTGATGATTATATGTTGTATGAGATGTGTAGAAAGTTTCATCAAAAAATTCCATGATTTGGTTGTCCAAATGTTGAGTTTTCGAAAATCAGCAAAACTGAAAAAAATTTCCCGTCACTGCTCTGGCAGTGTTTTTGTTTTGGCTATAACCTTTGCTCCGATATCAAAATCTAGTGCCATTTGAGGCAATAAAAACTAGACATTCCAAGATTTCCAACGGTATAAAATGCACGTTCTGATTCCACCTGAGTAATCCGTACCGACCTTGTAAATTTGACTGTTCTGTTTCTCGTCTGCACTGAAAGCCCTGTTTTGAGCAGCGAATTGATACTCAAATAGGAACTAGTTGTAAATAGATTTTGAAAATGATTTCTTCTAAAAAATTGTATATTTATGAATCTAGTTTTCAACGCCACCAACCACGTTCAATTTCAAGTTGAGTTGAGTGCGTTGTGGCCGAAGTTTGAAACTGACTCAGTGATTAAAAACCCTCTTTTGGCTAGTTGATGCCTTAATCTTTATTGGGACTTGTTATTTCGAGTTCCTTGGTGTTAATAATCTACTAAATGCATCTTGGATATTTCTTAGATTTTGTCTTCAAAAATGAACCATGTTTGAGGAAATTTCATTGGCCAAATGTTTGGAAAAGGGAAGAACAAAATGCAAGGTAGATTGCCTTGGAAATTTTAGAAAAATTTAGTGGCTTTGTTAACTAACTTCCTGAATAAATTTTTACTGAAATTTGACAGAGGAATAGCCCTTATATGGTAGGATGATACTGCCAAATTTGTTGCCATTCCGAGTCCGTTTCAATACCCAACTAGAGTCACAAAGTTCTAGCTTTAAATCTGAAAATTTGTCCAGTGACCTTCGTTTTTGCACCAATTTTGAGCTGCTATATCTTGGTGCTCAAACCTCCGATTCTTATTCTGTTTGTTGTGTTTTAAACCTTACTTGTAACTCTAATTGAGTACCAAATTACAGAGGCTAGCTCGAATCCTGTGATTTTTTCCGAATTTTCAAAGTTGGCGAAAATCCAACCTCAAAACTGTCTCGCAAGCTTAAAACAGCAACTTGGAGCTAATTTTTGCATATCTTCCATTTGGAATCATGAAAAAGTGTTTTCTAGGAACTTTTAGTACTTTGGAAGAAGTTTCCAAAGGTACCCAGTTTTCTAATTTTGGACTTGAAATGAGTGAGATACGATTATTCAAAAATTTCGTATCATTGAGGAAATGGAGTTTCTTGAATTCTCCTTCTTCCCTCGATATCACTTGACGTTTTACACTTGATTTCAAAGGCGAAAATTCGATTTCTCTTGTGCTTTGAAACCCCGTCTTTGAGCTTTGATTTACGAATACATAGGGCTCATTTTCATGAGAATTTTCTTAGATTGTACAAGTCTACAATCTTCCTTGATAATTGGGATTTATGAGTGATAGATTATTATTAATTGCTCAGGTACTCACGAGGACTTTCAAGAGGATTCTATGATGGACGCTTGAACCCCAAGTGTGCTTTACTATTTTGAACTATTTGGTGAGTGTCAAGTGCATATTTACTTGAACTCCTGTGAACTTGATACATATTTACTTGTTAACCATGATTTGAGATTTTGAAAATGGAGTCGAGTGTGTATTTTATCGCACTCGTTCTCATTTGAAATGAATAACTCATGCTTGAAATGTTTGAAATTATCAAATGTTTGGATATATCAAATGCTTGAATGACATGAATTTGTATGTTATGGCAGCATACGTCGTTGGAGTGAATCTCCTCGATATACAAATGTTACATGGGGGACGCCCAAATATCACTGGCTAACTTTGGATTCGAACCGGCATGGGTTTGGTCGGACTCCTTGGCGAATCATGAGAAAACAAAAACTTGACCTATTAAGAGGTCTTGCTTGGGATACTCGAGCAGTATTGTCTCAAACAAATGACAGACGGACTCAATACAGGAGTATGTAAGGTGAAAGGGGACAGGATAAGTGAAGTTCTAAGCACTAAACCTACCTGATTGATGGAGTGTCAATTCATGGAGATTCCGGATCGCGCAAGTGAAAAATAACTCCTGACAACTCCTATATTCTTGAATTGTTTCTGTTTACATATTATTACTCGAATTACTAATTTCTTGCATATTAATGCTTTATCCGTTGAATGGGATTGTTATTTGGACAATGTGCTTGCATGTGTGTTTCTTGGCCTCACGAGCATTTTGCTCATCATGTAGATTTGTTTTCCTTAACAGGAATGGATTGGAGTGAATTTGAAGAAAACCCCCTTGTGACGTACTTTTGTACTAGGGTTCTCAATGTATATAACTAGATTTTGAATTATTGTATAAATTGGGTTGATGTAACTTTGGGAATCTAATGTAAGATTTGGACGATTGCTGCATTTTGTATTCATGGTGTACTATTGAATATTGGTTATGGAAGCGATTTTCTTTATTAGACTTGTATTATTGGTTGTTTATAATTAAGATTGAATCAATTTGCATTTGAATCCTGACGAGAGTTAGGCAGGCGTCCCGCAGATACCCTTTGGTTCGCCTTAGGGAGAAGTGGGGGCGCCACACAAAACACCTAATACTTAAAATATAAGAAATTCCAAAAATATTTTACTAAACAAAAAACTTAATGACCCAAAAGTCCAAATAACCCACTAAAATTTTCTTGGTTTGGTGCACCTAATCCAATCACAAGCCCACTATATTTACAGGCAACTAAGGGAAAGACTCCCTTATACAAAAGCGATGTAGGACAAAGCCACTTTAACAAAGATAATCGTGCAAAGTCTCCCATGAGTGATATAACATTGGATGATCCATCCATTGGAAAGATTCAATTCGTGATATTTGCCAGCATCCTATCACTTCCCCAGTTGAGGCATTAGCTGCAGGCCAATAATGCAAGAAGACTATCAGTTATCAATGCATAGTACTTTGAGGTTCTATATTACTCTGCTGCATTAGGTGTTTGAGTCAACCAAAAAAAAGGAAAAGAAAAACTTGTAAAACTAAAAAGTAGAGAATTTGGAGCATCTATACCTGACAGTTATAGCCAAAAAACTTTCTAGTCAAGTTTCAATATCTGTTTGAACCTTAGATGCTCTTTCTTGGATGACCTGCAAAAAAAGATAATAAATTCTACATATATGCTGGTTTCAGCTTTGCCAGGCAATGGAACAGAAGACAAAAGTCGACAATTATCTTAAATTAGGCAAAGCGGTAATATTGTTTGGTACATCACAAAGCTAAGATAAGCTAAATTGGGCCATCTGCTCTTGGGTTTTATCATCAAAATATATGACTAGTTCTTTGGGTGTTTCCAAACGTCTTTTAAATCTAATGGTTCAAGTGTTGGAAAAGAACTAAGAAAACATATTAGACTAGAAAACACATATTAGGTGAAGTAAATCTTCAATTCAAATACGTGCAGATGGCTTTCGTTATCTTCTTTACAATTTTGAGCAATAAAGAATACAAAAAGACATGAAAAAACCATTTCGGCAGTGCCAGTTCAGCAACAAAACCTGTTTCTTGCTTTCTAACTAATTCAAATCATTTTAAACGGCACAAGAAAGAAAATTTAAGAGGTTTTTGGCATCAAGTTTCTACATCTACTGACTGTCAGATCATTTTCCAGATAGCTCTCCATTGTACCTTACAACTCCCTCCTCCCTTCCAACTACCAGAACTGTAAAAGCCAATGACTTCAATTTAAATCAGACTAAATCTGATAAATTCAGAGCACCTTTTCAGAGTGCAGCTTTACAAATTAATTGGAAATGGGAAGTCAGACTTATACCAAGTTGGATATAAAACAAAGTAACAGTCTATATGATTCATTCCGTAATGCATCCTTTCATTAAGTTTAAATTCCCTTCCTCTTTTGTTCCTCCTCCAGAAACTTTATCTTTTGCTAGATGTTCCATGCAAAATCTCAGGGTACTATTAAAGATTATATATAGTAATTGTTAACATGGTTCGTCTTCAGGAAACAACGAATATAATCTGACCTCAACATCTGAAAATTTGTTTACTTTACCTTCTTTACGCATATCCAGGTATTAGAGGAACATGGCTAATGGCCAAGTCTAAAGCACAACTAGTTTACAAAGTTTAGAACAAGCACATAGCATAATAAAACTCTGGAAAAACAGTGACAAGCAGGAACAAACTTGTATACCTAGATGGTAAAAAATAAAAAAAGTAAAAAAAAAAGGGAAAATCCTCATGTTTACCAAGCTCAGAGTCGTTTGTACACACATATTCTACAGAACAAGGTTGCAATAGCATACCACATTCTCAGCAATTCAAAATAAATAGAAAAAAAAGAAAAAGAAAGTGTTGTGTCATTCAGCTATTTGATTTCAACAAAAGAAAATTAGTGCTCTCGCTGGAATATATAACAGGAATAGAAAAGTGTACCTGGCATATATGTCTCTGCTCAGCTGGTTGTAAGAATCACACAGATCTATAACCATGTTCAAGAAATTTTAGAAAATAGGAAAATTGATCATAAACGTTATGAAATACTGAAGGAAATAAGAACAGCAGAATAGTATCCAAACATGTTTGATAGACAATATTGAATTCATGAATGTATCACTTATCGAATCAAAGAATTGGGAAGCTTCAGAAATTGCACTGAGAAACATGAAAAGTTATACTAGCATTGAACTGATTGAATATATACAAATAGAACAGACGTAATATATGAAAATGTGATGAGAGGAAATCGACTCACTTGCTGAATTGGCACTAGGAGGAAAACATGGACCGTCACCAACTTTCTTATTCAATAACGATCTTTAGACACTTATTTCCCATATCCATCTGTTCTTCTAGAATTTGCTTCACATAATTTACAGCAGACTCGTGACAGCATTTTATCTCAATCATGTCAAGAGTAAGGGTTTCCCCTAAACAAGAAGGGACCTCTTCCAGCCAATGACATGCATGCAAAACCAATTTCTCAAGACAGCAAAAATTATCAGAAGAGGCAGTCCACTAGCGAATGTTTAAATATGACAATTTCAAGAATCGGAAGTTTTGAAACTTCCCTTCTTCCATTTCCTAATTTTCCCCCACAAAGGAATTATAGCGTAATTTAAGCACTTCAAGGTTGGGTAGCTTTTCCAATTGCTAAAATTTTACTCCATGGTTGATAATTAGATGAGAGGATCAACTTTTTCAAATTCAACGGGAATTCAAACTCATATCCGGCAAAGCCACTGATCTTAAGTGATTCTAAGAAACTCAAGTAGTTCAGCACAAGAATATCATTGTGATTTCCAGCAGATGCTTTGTGATTCACTTCCACGCATGTTAGCCTGCGGATGCTCGGTAACTTTGGCAATATCTTTTGCAAGCTTCGAGAAGAGGGATCAATTGCAAGGGTTAAAGTGTCTAAGTGTTTTAAATCCAGGGAGCCTTCAAGATTGTCGATGGGAAATCTGTTAGGTGGTGGCTTTAGTCTCACATCGGCTGAAGTTCAAGAAAGCCTTCCCTTTGTTAGCTATAAATAAAGGGCTCCTGTGATGGAGTTAAGTGCATCACTCAAGAGAGTATTATATGGGTTATTAGTTTTTTGGGTCATCTAACCCATTTGTAGTTAAATATTTTAGACTTTCTTATTTTGAGTTTAGAAATATTTTCTAAACCTTTTGTAAGTGCCTTTTTGGCTTAAGAACCACTTTCCTATGGCTTTTGTATTTCCTTCTTCATAGTAGAAATTTTGCTCCTCTTTCGCCCGTGAACCTAGGTTAAATTGACCGAATCACGTAAAATTTTTGTGTTTCTATTTCTTTATTATGTCTTTGTTATTTGTCTATTTCTTGGATCAGTTCTAACAAACTGATATTAGAACTTGAGATTATTCTAAGTATGCTCTGTGGTTACAGTATAATTTGATCTTTCACATCAGAAAAGATTTTCTTAGGCCTATTAATCCAGTAGTACTCGTTTGTGGGGCCATGTAGGGTCCGCTTGTGGGATCCTTCCGTGGGGCAGTGTAGGGTTCGCTTGTGGGATCCTTCCATGGGACCGTATGGGGTCCATTTGTGGGGTCATGTGGGGTCCACTTGTGAGCCCATTCTGTTAGGGCTGTAGAGTCCACCTGTGGGGCCTACCTTATCCAGTGGGGCCCGAGTATCTGGTGATATACTTACAAATTTTGTGACAACAATGACAATAACAAAGACGGTTGTTGAGAAATTCGATAGAAATGTCAATTTCGGCATGTGGCAATTCAAGATGGAAGCCATTCTGATACAAGACGGAGTTGATTTGGCAATTCAGGGAATTGAGAACAAGTCAGAAGATGTAAAGGATATTGATTTCACTGAAATGGATAAGAAGGTCAGATCCAGTATAATCTTAAATCTCTCCGATGAAATATTACGTGATGTAGCAACGGAGACTACGACCAAAGTTTTGTAGGACAAATTGAAAGCCTTGTATATGAAGAAAATAGTTGAGAATCGGCTATATTTGAAGCAGAGCCTGTATATGCTTCGGATGTCTGAAAGTACTTCTATACTCTCCCATCTTGATAAATTTGATTCCATTATTATGGATTTGAAGAATATAGATTCGAAAATTGATGATGAAGATCAGACCCTATTACTTTTGTGTTCCCTTTTTACCAATTTTTTAAACATTTTCGCGATACTATGATTTATGAAAAAAAATAATTTCGTATCGAAAAATTAAATTTGCATTAAAATCTAACGAGCAGATAGATAAGGATATTATTGAAAAAACTAGTGGGAATCAAACCGATGACTTGTGTGCTCGGAATAGATTTGAAAAGAGAAATATAAAAAATAAAAGTAGATCCAAATTTAGACATAAAAATGTGGTGTACAACTATTGTAAAAGGAAAGGCCATGTTATCTCTGATTGTTTTAAATTGAAAAATAAAGAAAAGCAAAGGAGAAAAAGAGTAAAACCACTGAAGCTAGTATTGCAGTTGATGAGAATGATGGACCATTTTCTGTGCAATGAAAAATAATTTTAGGTCTAACAATGAGTGGATTTTAGATTCAAATTGTTCATATCATATGTATCTCAATAGGGACTGGTTTCAAAAAATGAATTAACTGAAGGTAGAGTTGTCTTAATGGATAACAACGTTGTTTGTAAAATTGTTGGCAAGGTATAATCTGGATTAAAATGTGCGATGGTATTGTGAGGACGCTCACAGATGTTAGACATGTTCCAGATTTGAAGAAAAATCTCATCTTTTTTGACACTCTTGAATTTATTGGGTGCAGGTATTCAGTTGGATGTGAAGTTCTCAAAATCACTCAAGGTGCCCTTGTTGTTATGAAGGCAGACAAATCCGGTATTTTGTATATTTTGCATGGATCTACTGTTACAGGTGTTACTGCTGTTTCAACATCAACTTTATCTGATTTTGATTTTACCAAATTGTGGCACATGATATTGGGGCACATGAGCGAGAAAGGCTTATCTATTTTATGTAAATGAAATCTTCTTGGTAGTCAAAATATTGGAAAGATGAGATTCTGTGAACATTGCATTTTTAGAACAGAAGAGAGTTAGCTTCCAGTTGCCAGCAGTTCACAGGACAAAAGAAATTTTGAACTACATTCATTCAGACCTCTGGGGGCCTTTTTGTGTTCATTCTAAATGAGGTGCTAGGTACATGTTGACTTTCATTGATGATTATTCAAGAAAAGTTTGGGTATATTTTCTTAAGTATAAAAATGATATTTTCCTAACTTTCAAGTAATGGAAAGTTTTGATTGAGAAACAAATAGGAAAACATATTAAGCGGTTGAGAATAGATAATGGCATGAAATTTTATGAAGGTGAATTTGATAGATTCTGCAAAAATAAAGGAATTATTCGACATTGCACTGTCAAAATGACGCCTCTACAAAATGGTGTGACCGAACGTATGAACAAAACGCTTTTGGAGAGAGCGAGATATATGATCTCCAATGCAGGGTTGACAAATGACTTTTGGGCAGAGACAATCAATATGACCGGTTATATTATCAACCGTTCTCTTTCTGCATCTCTTGATTTCAAACTCCTGAGAAAATTTGGTCAGGTACTCTTGCTGATTACTCCAATTTAAAAGTTTTTTGGTGTCTAACATACATACATGTGAATGATAGAAAATTAGAATTTAGGGTTAAAAGTATATTTTTCTTGGGTATATTTTTGGAATGAAAGGATACAGATTATGGTGTTCTGATCCCAAATCTCCAAAATTTATGATCAGTAGAGATGTTACTTTTGATGAATTGTCTATGTTATCTTCCAAGAAAGAGTTTTCTAATCCTTGTACTATTGATAGTACATAGAAGCAGGTGGGAGCTTAATATTGACAGTTTTGGTCATTTTCAGACCAAATCTTCTATTCAACAAGTGTCAGTAGATGCACTTGAATCTACTGTTGAAGATAATTCAGAAGAAAAGGAGTATTTCATAGTCAGAGATAGATCAAGAAGAGACATTCGACCATCACAAAGATATGCAAATTTAGTTGCATATGTTTTGCCTGTTGCAGAAAAAACTGATGCAATTGGTGATCTTCCACATATTCAGAAGTAGTTTTTTGTGATGATTCTGCAAAGTGGTTGATTGCGATGAATGAAGAAATTGAATCTTTTCATCAGAATGGAACTTGGATTTCTTGTAAAACTGCCGTCAGATAAGAAAATAGTTGGTTGCAAGTGGGTCTTCAAAAAAGAAAGAAAATATTTCAGGGATTGAAAATGCCAAGATACAAAGTACAATTGGTTGCAAAGGGTAATAATCAGGTACATGGTATTGATTTTAATGATGTATTCTCACCTGTTGTTAAACATAATTCTATTCGTGTTTTGCTTACTTTAGTTGTCATGTGTAATTTGGAATTAAACAGTTCAACGTTAAGACAACTTTCTTACATGGTGAATTTGAAAAACAAATTTATATGAAACAACCCCAAGATTTTAAGATTAAAGGTAAGGAAGACCATGTTTGTTTGTTTGAAGAAATCTTTATATGGATTGAAACAGTTTCCAAGACAATGGTATAAAAAATTTGATTCATTTATGTTGGGTCATGATTATTCAAGGAGCATGTATGATAGTTGTGTTTACTTCCGAAAATTAAATAATGGTTCTTTCATTTACTTATTATTATATTGATGACATGCTCATTACTTCCAAGAATTTGTCAGAAATTCACACTTTGAAACTGCAATTAAGTAGTGAGTTTGAAATGAAAAATTTGGGAGTAACTAAGAAAATTCTTGACATGAATATCAAGCGAGATCGAGGAGTAAGGAAGTTATTCTTGATTCAGAAAAATTATCTTGAGAAAATCTTGGATCGTTTTGGCATGAAAGATGCTAAACCGGTATCTACTCATCTTGCTAACCATATTCGGCTATCTGCTGCTCAATCACCACAATCAGATGAAGATGAAAATTATATGGCACGAGTTTCTAATTCCAGTGCAGTCAGCAGTGTTATGTATGCAATGATTTGTATTCGTCCAAAATATCTCACATGCAGTCAGTGTTCTTAGCAGATATATGTCTTGCCCTGGTAAAACACATTGGCAGGGTGTGAAGTGAATTCTCAGATACTTGCGGGGTACTTTAAATGCATGTTTGGAGTTTGGAAAAAATAATAACACTTTGGTTGGTTTTGTAGACTCAAACTACGTTGGGGATCTTGACAGGAGAAGATCATTTCCAGGCTATGTATTTTGCATTGGCGGTTGTGCTGTCAGTTGGAAATCTACTCTACAAGCTATCGTAACTTTGTCTACTACAGAATCAGAATATATGGCTGTGATCGAGGTAATCAAAGAAATCTTGTAGTTGAAGAGTTTGTTTAGCGAATTTAGTCTACATCAAGGTGTTACTGTTATTCACTGTGAATAGTCAAAGTGTCATACACTTGACTAAAGATTAGATGTATCATGAGCGGACGAAACACATTGATGTGAAATTTCATTTCATTCGAGATACTATTGCTGAGAGAAAAGTTCTTGTTCAGAAAATCAGTACCAAGGAGAATCCTACTGATATGTCCACGAAACCTCTTCCAGTTTACAAGTTCAAGCAATGCTCGGATTTGGTTGATATTCGTTGCTAGTGATTTCGGCCCATTGGGGTTTATGTGGAGAAGGTGGAGCAATTTTGCTATTGTTGATGTTGGGGACACGCCAAAGTGGAGATTTGTTAGGCGGTGGCTTTAGTCCCACATCAGCCGAAGTTCAAGAAAGCCTTCCCTTTTGTTAGCTATAAATGAAGGGCTCCTATGATGGAGTTCAGTGCACCACTCAAGAAAGTATTATATGAACTATTAGTTTCTTGGGTCATCTAACCTATTTGTAGTCAAATATTTTATACTCTTATTTTGAGTTTAAGAATATTTCCTAAACCTTTTGTAAGTACCTTTTTGGTCTAAGAACCACTTTTCTATGATTTTTGTATTTCCTTCTTCATAGTAGAAATTTTACTCTTCCCTCGCGCGTGAACGTAGGTTAAATTGACCGAACTACGTAAAATTTTGGTGTCTCTATTTCTTTATTATGTTTTTGTTATTTGTCTATTTCTTGGGCCAGTCCTAACAAAATCTGAAACCAATT
This sequence comes from Coffea humblotiana, assembly GCA_023065735.1. NCBI lineage: Eukaryota > Viridiplantae > Streptophyta > Magnoliopsida > Gentianales > Rubiaceae > Coffea > Coffea humblotiana. The sequence continues at coordinate 18,586,431 of CM041214.1, forward strand.
CTGCAATTTGGAACGTAATTTGGAAAAATGACAAGATGCCTTAATGTTTTCATGTTCCAGATAGTGTTGGGTAACAAATAATTAATTGTAAGGCATCTTCTTACCACAAAAGTTTCTAACCTGGAGAGGTTGGCTATTGCAAATGGAATTTCCCCCTTTTCCCATGCATCTTCAAGTACCTCAAGTGAACAAAGAATACTACTTCCCTTGGAAAATATGTACTCCAATAAAATCTGCCCCCCAAATGCAACACTCTAAGAAGTTTAGATAACGGAAATTTGAGTGAACTTCTATCCAGTGGTAGAGAACCAAAATCAAATAAGAGCACACTACGCAAATTGGGGAAAAATAGACATGAATTTAAAGGCCCCTCCACTGGTGGTAGGGTAAATGTAGAGTCGGTGGGGGTAACACGGTCCAGTAAAAGTAGGAAGGTCATCCGCATGAAAAATCTGCAAAAAATTTCTTCTTTTGCCTTCGCCAAACAAAACTCATGTACCAAATCATGAATTCGGCAAGTTTTGATCCCGCCTAAAGATCTTTGTTTGGTAGCCATAACTAAACTCCTCCCAATCAAATCCATCAAATACTCATCTGCCACGTCCTCTAGCTCTTTCCTTTAGTCTGTTGCACAAATTCCTTCTGAGATCCAAAGCCATAACAACTCTCAAACAGGAATTTCTTGGTCTTCTTGAAATGCACCCCAGTAGAGAAGGCATGGTTTCAAATAATCCGGTAAATAATTATAACTATGCTCAAGTGTCTCCATGCAATGTTTATTGTCCACAAAAATGGTGGAACTTAGATGTCTTGTGACTTCTTCCCAGCTGTCTTGCCAAGTAGTAGCTAGAATTCCAGCAACAAGAATAACTGCAAGAGGTAGGCCCTTACAGTATCTTGCTATATGCAGTACAACTTCACTTAATGTTGGAGGACAATCTTGTTTGCCGAATAGCTTCTTCTGCAGCAATTCCAAATTCTCTTTATCAGTAAGTGGGCGAAGGTGGCGAGGCCTTGCTATCAGGTTTAATTTGCAAGACAAATTCTGAAATCTATTGGTTAATAGTATTCTACTTCTATTGCAATCATCTGGAAATGAGTGTTTCAACAAATCCCACCCGTCAATGTCCCAAACATCATCCAAAACTATGAGATACCTATTTCTCTTCAAAAACTTGTGGAGTTTGTCAGCCATATGGTCTTCATTCATCTCAAGATACTGGATGGAGCTCCCACCATCAATACAACACAATATCTGAACTAACAAAGTACGCTTGCTATATGCTCGAGAAACACAACACCAAGCATTAATGTGGAAGTGGAACTTTATCGAAGGATCACTGTAAGCTTTATTGACTATTGTTGTCTTACCAAGCCCAGGCATACCCACAATGGCGACAATGTCCAATTGCTCCGATCCTCTCAAAAGTCTATCAATTATACTTTCTACCTCATCGTTGAGACCCATCAGACCTTCACTGGATATTGGCACAGTAACTTGTGATGGCATGTCAATGGTAGTCTCGGTAACTCTCTGGGTTTCACCATCATATATTATGCTATTATAGATCCCTTCAGCCTCTATCCTCATAAGCTTGATATCTCCAGCAACAGCATCCAAACAATGTTCACGTTGATCACCAACCAGTGCATAGTCAATTTCCAATTCTACACTGTATGCAACCTTCATGATGCGACTCCAAAGCGCTTGGAGTTTTTTCATTTCAGTTGTGCTGCTCCACGATATTTCCTAGGAAAGATCTTAACAATACAAGATCTTCTAGGATTGTGTGCATTTGATAGTTTGAGGAAGCAATTGAATCAGCTGTAGAACTTGCTAGTTCCTTGAGAGTTTCTAGAAGAAAATCAAGAGAGCCGAGCTCGTTAGTACTAGGGAAACCAAGTGATGATGCTGATGGTAGCGCATGAATGTGCCCAACTTCTGCAATGATCAACTTGAGCACTTCAAGCAAACGAGAAAGCGCCAGACCTGTTTCATTGCACAAGCCTTCTTTCATTTCATTCACAGAAAGGGAGAAAATTACTATTCCTGCATCAGAGACTGCAAATCCAATGCAATTCTTCATCTCATCATTTAGCTCATCGAACTTCTCTTGCTGCCGGCTAAGAAGGATGATCAGGAATCTTACTCCCTCGTGGAGTTTTAACATTTGACTTCACTGGAAACCGGAAAACTGGGATAAGATTCTAATAGCTTCATAAGACTACGCACGAGATAATCAATAAATTCAGCCACTAGATGCTTGTTCTTCTTCATAGCTAAAGTGTAGGATGGTCTTGATAACTTGGAAGCTGTCAAGACATGAATATAAGTTTCTCGGACTTTGGATCAGTTGAGAAATTTCAGATTCCATCTCTTTGTACGCTTGTTTATCATTTCTCTTAAACCAAGATCCACAGATCAAGCTTGCAGCATTACAGACACAGCTTCAACGTGAACTAATAGATCTTTTAATTGCTGACCCTCAACACCTTGTAGTGTTGCAAAGCGAATGAACTCTTCAAAAACATTAGCTTCTCTTGAAGGGTTTCCATTACAGTGTTCAGAGCTTCATCAACTCCATGATAGCATTTGTAAAGATGCTTCAGATTCTCTGAAATGGAATCAATGAAATCTATAACTAGTTGTAAACCTCCCAGCGAGTAGCAGAGCAACAGGTCAATGATGCCTGATTCCTTGATATCTGTTTCAAAAAAGCACCTCATATTTTCCTCATATCTGGCGCACTCACAATCGATATCGATGTCACTAAAATCTGACTCATCAGGCTGATCCTCATTACCTCTAGAAGAGCATATTCAAGTCCCAGCGGTATTCCCCCTAACAAGATCTTGAATCTTGATGAAATACTGCTAAGTCTCAAACTGTCGGACTTAGCATTACCGTCGTCCTCCATTTCATTTTCCAAACACGTATCCTGGCTGCTCCTTCTCCTCCTACACTTTCTAATATACTTATCAAAGGTTTTCAATAGACTTATCCCTACCTTCAGCTCCCAGAAAGAAAAAGTCATACCCATATTTGAACGATTGGTTAAACGATTCCAGACAATCTAAAGCAAAATCGAAGCAACTAGTGCTACTATCGGAGGAGATTTTCATCATTGTACTATGATATATCAGATTTCTGTCTATTGTAGCTATGGATATTCAATATCTACAATTTTCTCACGATCTATCAATGGTAGTCACACATTGCCGTCAAGAGTCAAGACTTTTTTTCCCTGTCTGTGTGTGCGTGTGGTAGGGGTGGTGGGGCATGTTGATGAAGTATATTGCAAGACTTCTCTTTCTTCCTTTTGAAACTTATCAAGGAGTTATCATACCAACGGCATATGCTGTTGGTGACTCCCAAGTCCATACCAATGAGCTTCTACAATGTGAATTTGGCGTGCCTAAGGATCAAATTTAAGTGGAGAAGACTAAATTATTGGTCACATTAATTTGTAACAAGCATACTACTATACGAGTATATGATGCATATTGAGTTAATCAAGTCTCAGAAATTTTGATGAGCAAATGTTTAAAAAATTAGAGATGCATTCAGATAAGAGCCTTAAGGCCTTTTTAAGTAGCAAAGATGACAACTTCGGTAAAAATCAAGACGTGATGAGCATTGTGGAGGTACGATGTCTTTTTTTTTTTTTTTTGGCGTACTATTCAGCTTTTTGACATTTTGGATATGTCGGACCTAATTGTAATTCACTTGCATGATACTATTGTCCTATTAGAAGAAGTAAACCATAACTTAGGTTTGGAAATGTACATTGATGCATCTTTCATTGTTGATTTAATGGATTACTGCTATTATTAGCTTTTCTTAATTAGATGATGTCATGCAACTTTGACCTTGATTTGTCGCCTAATCAATCCGTAATTTTTTTTCCAATTGGATCCTTCCTGCATAATTAAAAGCAGAAGATGCTAGCATGATTTGCTTGGAACTCAATGGCTAAGTACATACTATTACTAGTCATTTTCTTGAAATGGTGGTTTCCCATTAGCGTATGGTTCAACTTCTGTTTCCTGGATGTTTTCACATTAACCATAATTAGTGTCATATTGTAGCTAGAAGCAAACTATTATGCTTGTTATAACATTGTTGACTGGTCTTATAAAGTCTTTCAACTTATACGTATATTATTTGCGTTTTAAATATGTATATGAGAATCGAAATATGCGTATTCCTGGACTATTCTTTCTTTCGTTTATGCTTGAATTAGCATCGTTTTTTTTTTCACATCAATAACATAATTTTTTTCCACAAATTCATTTAAATTCATGCTGCATAAATACTGAAAAATTCTTTGACAGATGTTCTTTATTTACTTGTCAAAATAATCTAGACTACCTCAAGCACACTCCTATCAGTCCACGCAAAATAGTAGTTTTAATTGTTATACTAAGGATAAAAATGTGCTGAAGAAAAGGAAAAAAAATGAAAAGTAAAATAGCAAATTAAAGTGTGGAATTGAGGTGGAAAAAACCATAAATGACTTTCTTTGTTACCTGATGGATGGTGCGAGGAAACAACCATAAATAAAGAGGAGAGCCTTTTTCTCTTTTTTTTCTCCCATTTTTTTTAGCAAGGGAAGGGTGAAACTTAAGAAATTGTGAGGTAAAGAAGAATCAAAACCCAAGGTCTCTAAATTTTCGAGATTTAACCTTAGCAACTAAATTTCTCAACAAAAAGAAGAGAGCCTCACGTATGAGCATAAGAGATTTATCACGTTGAATAATTTGTGCAACAATCAATTCGTGAAGATTAATTAAGCAGCTGCAAGCTGCAATAACTTTTTTAAAGCTTGTATCTGGCTAGCTAGTTATATATTTACATATATAAGTATGGTTTGGTTAATTGATGCCCAATGTATATTCGTTGAAGTCTCATGTGTTAGGTTTTTAAAAAAGTGTAATTAATTTGTATAAGTATCTGGATGTGGAGTGCAACAGTTATGATTGTATACTCATATGTTATATTAGATGTGCGTCCAATAATTATGATGGTGCATATTCACATGTTAAATTAGATGTAATTTAAACTTTTTAACGAATACATATCCCTGTTAAAAAATTCATATAACTATATATGGTCCAAATTTCAAATTTTTACAACTTTCTTATGATTCAACAATAGTAACACATCACCCTCAAGACTATTTTTTTCCCTTTTGCATACACATTGTCAGGAAGACTCTTTTATTTTTGTTTTTTGATTTCGTGTGTTGTGGGGAAAAATGGTGGGGCGTGATAGTGATAATCTCGCAAGACGTTTCTGCAAATGCTGCTGATAACCACATACAATACAAATGAGCTTCTGCCATGTAAATTTGGCGGGCCTAAGGGTCAAAAGTGGGTAGAAGACTGGTGTTTGGACTTGCACAATGCTATATTGCAATTTGCTCTTAAATTTTCCTTTGCATACTTCCATAATTACAGGTCACTTTAATGTGGAACAAGCATGCCATGTTATACCAGTAGGCTTAGGATGTGATATGTAGTTAAATATATTAAATTTAATATTTAACAATTCAATAAGTTAATAGATTCAAACTTCAAATTTTAAACTTTAATTTTATCAAATGAACCTTAGTTTAAAAAAAAGGTCAAAAGGGATTCCAAAGAAAAATAAAGAACCATCTCTCCAGAAATTAGTAACAGATGTTTTCATTCTTTTTCCTTTTTCATTTTCCTGTTTTCAAAAACTAAATATATTTTAAAAACTAAGAAACTGACAAAATAAAAAGCCAATCATGTTTTCCTTGTTCTCCACCTCTTTCATTCCCTTGTTTATATTTTTCCTTCCAACTTACAGAACATATAAACAGCTGAGGAAATGGAACGATTAATTAACTTATTCCTTTTTTTCTTTTTCAATTTCCTCGAATTTAAAAATACCTGTTGTTGATGAGCACCGTACTCAGCTCTATTTGAAGAAAACGATTGCAGAAGCTCCGGCAACCGGCACCAGCTTCGCCACTTCCCTAACAACAGCCTCTTACTCCACTCCAATAGTTAAAACTTAAAACTCAGCTAATTCATCAAAAAAAATGCAAATTTTTTTCATGGGATTTCTTTGAAAAGTATACTGTGATACAATCAGATTTGTGAGAGTCAATGAATATCCGAAACGAGAAGGTTCACAGTAGCAGGCCTTGCCCACAATAATGCTGCCTTTGGTTTTTCCGAAATAAACAATGATTTTGTGAAGAAGATGCTTTCCACATTTCACACCTGGTAGTGGTGCCTTTCAACAAACCTTTGTCGCATCTACTAAGGCAGAAAAAATGGGTCGTTTTGTGGTCGTTTTCAGGTTCCTATATCTTTAATTTTGTTGCATGATCGCTAATTAGTTCAAATTGGGTGGTGCCTAACATAATTTTAGTGCTACTGTTATTCTATTGAACTAGTGTGAATACCCGTGCTACGCACGGTACTTACATTATTGAAATAAATTAAAAGATTATACCATTTTAATTTAAAAAAGTTAAAAAATTATACCAACATAATTAAAATTTAAGATTTGTCTAACAATAGTTCAAAATATAAGAAAATCTGTAGATCATTCAAGAATTGCGTTTTTGCGGAAGATAGATATTAAAATAATAATAATAATAATTTATATTAGAAAATGAATGATATATGGATAGAAATAAATGTAAATGTATGTTTTATTTGATTTCAAATGAAATACTTACAAACATTATGCATTCGATTTGATAATCTTGTACAAAGGTGTGAACATTTTTTACACCAATCAACTTTTAGTATGAAATTTAATATTGGTGGTTTAATTAATTCTATTGAATTTTGTAGAGTTCGTACTACAAAAAATGTCCAGCGAGACTTGTATTTGTTGGAAGTGAACTTGCTGAAGCTTTTTAAAATATTTCATTGGGATCACTATGGTGTGAGATTCGTTTTGTGATCAGTTATTTTCTCTTTTGTAATCTTACAAGTTTGGAATTAAGACGCCATTGAAATCAATGATGGAACCAATAGGGGCTAATGGGGGCCACAGCTTCCCTCTCCCCCAAAGTTTTAAAAATTTTAATTCATATTGTGTAAATATTTGTGTAAAACAAAGTTAGCCCTTCCAATTTTTATAATTTTAGTTTATATTATGAGAATATCTATATCTATATGTATTGCAGAGGGGATTTTGGATAAGGAGTTTTCAAAATTGTCAAAAAGTATGAATGCTATTTAATAGAATTTTACATTTTTATAACTAAGAAATGTTTATCTCTTAACTAATCCTGTAACCGCTCCTACAAATCCTATAATCATGCCTATGTTTTCTCCACTAACCCATAAAATTAAAACTCCTAAACTTTAACTAACAGATAATAACTACCCCAGTAAAATGATATCTGCAAATTCCAATTCATTTCTCACATTTACTACTAACACTTACCACATCACTGATAGTAATAACTAACTATTAATATAAGAAATTCACAACTACGAAAGTCACATATCCAAAATTTAGGAGTCTGTTTAAATTACAATTTTCACAATTCAATGTATCTTATTGTCATAATATATTTTACTCTCATAATCATTCACAAAATTGATGATCACTCATCCAATTTACATACAGTGAAAAAATCATGTATCATACTTTCACCATGGATAAATCTCACTTACAAACATTTCAATCAGTGACGAAACCAAGACTTGTTTTCTAGAGGGGCTAAAATTTTTCCTAACATAATTATTTTTATGTGTTATGTTTAAAATAATTTTCATCTATTTAAATATATGACATTTGAGAATATCAAATATTAATTTTAATTATAAAGGGATGTAAAAAATAAATAACTTTTTTAATAAAAAAATAATTTACAGGAAGTTAATTCACACACACATGCACACATATCTACATATATATATATTCTCATAATATAAACTAAAATTATAAAAAATTGGAAAGGCTAACTTTGTTTTACACAAATATTTACACAATATGAATTGAAATTTTTAAAACTTTGGGGAGAGGGAAGCTGTGGCCCCCATTAGCCCCTATTGGTTCCGTCATTGATTTCAATGGCGTCTTAATTCCAAACTTGTAAGATTGCAAAAGAGAAAATAACTGATCACAAAACGAATCTCACACCATAGTGATCCCAATGAAATATTTTAAAAAGCTTCAGCAAGTTCACTTCCAACAAATACAAGTCTCGCTGGACATTTTTTTGTAGTACGAACTCTACAAAATTCAATAGAATTAATTAAACCACCAATATTAAATTTCATGCTAAAAGTTGATTGGTGTAAAAAATGTTCACACCTTTGTACAAGATTATCAAATCGAATGCATAATGTTTGTAAGTATTTCATTTGAAATGAAATAAAACATACATTTACCTTTATTTCTATCCATATATCATTCATTTTCTAATATAAATTATTATTATTATTATTTTAATATCCATCTTCCGTAAAAACGCAATTCTTGAATGATCTACAGATTTTCTTATATTTTGAACTATTGTTAAACAAATCTTAAATTTTAATTATGTTGGTATAATTTTTTAACTTTTTTAAATTAAAATGGTATAATCTTTTAATTTATTTCAATAACGTAAGTACCGTGCGTAGCACGGGTATTCACACTAGTATATATGTATATATGTGTGAATGTGTGTGTGAATTAACTACCTTTAAATTAATTTTTTATTAAAAAAGTTATTTATTTTTTACATCCCTTTATAATTAAAATTAATATTTGATATTTTTAGATGTCATATATTTAAATAGATGAAAATTATTTTAAACATAACACATAAAAATAATTATGTCAGGAAAAATTTTAGCCCCTCTAGAAAAAAAATCTTGGTTTCACCACTAATTGAAATGTTTGTAAGTAGATTTATGCATGGTGAAAGTATGATACATAATTTTTTTTTCAAAGTATTTAATTTATATGATGACAAATGAAATGGGTAAATTGGATTAGTGATCATCAATTTTGTGAATGATTTTGAGAGTAAAATATATTATGACAATAAGATACGTTGAATTGTGAAAATTGTAATTTAAACAGACTCCTAAATTTTGGATATGTGACTTTTGTAGTTGTGAATTTCTTATATTAACAGTTAGTTATTACTATTAGTGATGTGGTAAGTGTCAGTAGTAAATGTGAGAAGTGAATTGGAATTTGCAGATATCATTTTACTAGGGTGTTATTATTGTTAGTTAAAGTTTAGGAGTTTTAATTTTGTGGGTTAGTGGAGAAAACGTGAGCATGATTATAGGATTTGTAGAAGCGGTTACAGATTAGTTAAGAGAAAAACATTTCTTAGTTATAAAAATGTAAAATTCTGTTAAAATAACATTCATACTTTTGACAATTTTGGAAACTCCTTATCCAAAATCCCCTCTGCAATACATATAGATATAGATATAGATAGTCGTGGCCATCCATAATAATTAGTGCTAGTTGGGTGGGAACTTCACAATTTTAAAGTTTTTTTTATTTCCAATTTCTTATTGAGAGAACAGACATTTCAACTAAGAAGATCTCCACTTTTTTTTCAATGGATTATGATGGCCTCACATACACAAAAAAGCTACAAGCATTTATATAATTCCTCTATCATTACTTATATTGCTTAGAATGTTAAACACTCGCAAAAAATGTTGAGATAAGGAGAATGATAACGAAGAATTTAGAATTTTAGTCGCATCTTAACATTTGCAACATTCCTATTTCTTTTTTACAGTCGTGCATGATACTTTTTGTAGTTTGGACTGTTGAATTTTTTATTTTTTATTTTACTTTAATAACCTTTTTTTTAGTTTATTTAGTTTAGTAGATTATCAGCAATTAGCTCTTGCTCATAGGGAGGGCAACGGGGGCGGATACCCACCTCATGGAGGAGGAATAAGGCCGCCGGGAGGGGGGGGGCGGGGAGGGAAGGTTCTCCCCCCTCCCTAGCCTTAAAACGGGGCGGGGGTTCCCGCATAAATAGATTAAATATAAAAAAGTATATACATAATATTATACCTAATTAGTAATTACATAAAATTTCTAATAATTATGCACAAGCCAAGACACAAACCTAAGGGTCCATTGATAGAACCGAAATCTGAATTTATAGTCTAAAAATTGATATTTGAATTTGATAATTTACTAAATTAGTTAAAATTTTTATAAATACTTGTAAGTATTTTTCTTTCTTCTGTTTCTTAATTAAGGTTGACTCAATTATTGAGGAGGCTTGAATCTAGTGGTTAAGGTTGAGAGTATGATAAGTGTATAATTTAGAGTGTTTTTAGTGTATTTATTAGTTAGTTTTGGTGTGTTTTAACTACTTTTATAACTAATTAACTAGATTTCTAGTGAAAATATGCATTTTATAGTTTAAAGTGTAAAAATTGCACTTCTATGAATTTTATTGGTGAAAACTTCATGTTTTTATAGGTTTAATGATTTAATCATCAATTGGAGTGAATTAAGAAGATAATTGGATAATTATTGATGATTTGAAGTGGTAAAAAGAAAAAATGAAGAGCAAAAATACTCAAAGGATGAAATGCGAGTTTTCTAGTTTTGATACCTTGTGGTATTTTAACTATATTTTGAGCTACAAACATTGGATTGAAGTGATTCTTGAACCATTTGGAAGCTAAGAGATAGATCTACGTTTGGTATGAAGACATCAAAGTTCACTTTAGTCATTTTCATTGTCAAAAAGTTAAAATACAAAAGTGAATTTTCATAGTTGAAAGCTAAAATAGAGTTCTGACCAGTCCTAGGGTATTTTGGTCATTTCTCGGTCCACAAAGCTCCAAATTGGATGATTCTTGATACATTGGAAAGTAACTCAAAGGGTTACAATTTTCATATTTTGTGCAAGAGCTAGTTCAGCCTCCATCATCAAGAACATGTTAGTTGAAGTTGGACCAAACATAGAGCAAGGATGAAATCTGCCCAAAATGAGCAAACCTGCAAAAAGTGTAAAGTGGGGGGTCAAAATGCAGGCATAGGCTGCGTTTTCTACTCGTGTTTTCATGGATTTCGGATGCAACTTGCTCTGGCAACTTGTGCTCTATTCACGACAACCTTTTTGATCACTTTTTCTGCAAAGATTCCGGCTGGAAATGATCAGATGAGCATGGAAGCTTTGAGACCCAATCTTTGAGAGTTTCAAGAGTAAAAAATAACAACTAGAAATAACTCATTTGGCCCTTGAATTCCTCTATAAATATAGGCCTTGGAGAACATTTTCAAAACTTTGGAAAGCTAGGGAAACTCCACAAAAATGTAGTCTTCGCTAGAGTTTCCCTTAGTTCATTAGTTAAGGTAGATTAGTATAGTTAGTGTAGTTTATCCATCTTGTTTTGTAGTTAGATTTGGATGAAGATTTGAAGAGTAAAGATAGAGAGTTTGAAGCTCATGTGACAAGAGTGGCTTCTCTCCTAATACTTTCTCTTTGTATTTGATTTCATGTTTAACTATAATACAAATTTGGTGTTTGTTGACGGGATTTTATTATACGTACAAGTTAAAAAATCCGATTTACACCCGTTTCACTGCAAGTATACAGGTCAACTAGTAGTTTAGGGTATATATTTGGTCGATCCCACGAGAAAGAGTGAACAATTACCGGTGTTACTAAAGTTTCTCTATTATTTAGACTATCAATGAATTTATAAGAAATGAAATCTACTGAACTTATGCAAAATAACAAATGAAGTTCCTTAGGTTATGGTATCCCTCACTACTCATGCAAGTGCTATATTTGGATTATTGAATACTACCATCTAGGCTAATTATGGTGTAATTTCCTCATGCATATGAAACCTACTTTCGTAGTGAATCAATTATACTCATAACTAATCCATATCTATTCTCATGGTTATGAAATTAGCTACAAGTTCATTTCTTCAATGAAATTACATGAAATTAATCACCAAAACCACATAGGTGCACCTCTACTTTCGTGAGTGTACTCCCTATGTTTAGCACTTCTTGAACTAGTGTTAAATCTCAATTTTCATTGCAGAAATAACACCTTAGATAATCACAATTAATGGTACCAAATTAATCATGATTTAAAGAGCTAAAGTGCTAAATAACTTGCTCAAATCATAGCAATCAAATAGCCAAATAATGAACACTAACAAATTATAGAAAGTTCAACCAAACCCAAGGTATAAACTTTAAAGACACATAAATAACATAAAATCCAGAATTTGCATATTAACTAAACTTAGCATCAAGTACAAAAGGTAAAGAGTTGGAGAAGAAATAACCCATGTCACTTGAGCTTCAACTCCTCCTTCTTCATCTCCATCTTCATCCAAGTCTAGCTAATTTACAAGAATGGATGAGCTATACTACTCTATACTAAACTAATCTAACACACAGAAAATGAAAGAGCTACATTTCTGTAGACTCCAAGCTTCTCCCGTATGTCTCTCCTCTTCATCTCCAATGGTTTTTTCTATTTAATGATGAAAGTGGTCAAGGAATGAGGCTTTACACTTTCCCCTTACAGCTGGTGATGTTTCTCACATGTCTAGCATTACATGTGACTTAGTGGAGGTGAAATTGAGTTTTCCGCGTAAAGAGCAGCCTTCTCTGACCACCATCCGGCCAGAAATCCGGCCAAAAATCCGGCCAATTTCCGGCCGGATTGCTACAGTAACATTTTGGTGCAAATTCTGCTCAACTTCCAGCTCTGCTCCGTTTTTACCTCAACTTCAACTGAACTTTGCTTGATGCTAAAAGCTGATTTAGCTCTTTACTAAAACATAAAACTTGTAGCCCTTTGAGTTAGCTTTCCAATTCATCAAGAATCACCTCATTTGGATCTGTGTAGGCTGAGAAATGACCGAAATACCCTTGAATGCTCACTGCCCTGTTTCAGCTTCGACCAATAGAAATTAGCTGCTGTAATTCGGCCTTTTGACCTGTAAAAACTTCAAACTGGATTTAGATGTCTTCATCAAAGTTGTAGATCTATCTCTTATCTTCAAAGTGGTTTAAAAAATCATCTCAATCCGATCACTGTAGCTCAAGTTATAGCCAAAATACGAAAATGTGTCAAAACTGTCAAAAATGCACAAAATCCAAGTAAAAAGTGATAAAACCTCATTTAATCACTTAAAAGCATTTTTCACCAATTATAGCCAAAAGGATTCATTTTCTTCTAATAATATAACCAAAGCGACTAAAAATAATATAAAATATCATTCAATTATTACGTAAATTAGTCACTTGTCATTTGTTTTCATGTTTTGCTACAGTTTTTACCTAGAGTTATGGATGAACTTTCTATATCTTGTTTGTGATGTTTACTTAGTTATTTGATGACGTTATTTTGAACAAGTTATTTATCACTTTTGCTTTTCTAATCGTGATTAACCAGCCATTAATTGTGATAATTTTAAGGTGTTAAGTTTGCAATGAGAATTGGAATTTAATACTAGTTCAAGGAAGTGATAAACCTAGGGAGTACACTCACAAGAGTAGAGATGCACCTATGTGATTTTAGTGACTTGTTTCATGTAATTTCATAGAAGAAATGAGCTTATAGTTAATTTCACAACCACGAGAGTAGGTATGGTTTAGGTACAAGTATAGTTGATTCACTAGGGGAGTAGATTTCACATACATTAGGAAATTACGCCATAACTAGCCAAGATTATAGCATTCACTTAACCGGTAACTTCATTTGCAATAGTAGTAAGGAATTTCATACCGTTAGGAGCTTTCTATTGTTATTTTTATTACTTTTATTTTATGTTTGTAGTGTAGATTTAATTTTTTGTATTTGTGATAATCTAAATAATAAAAGAGTTCGAAAATCATTGGTAGTTGACAATCTTTCCTATGAGATCGACACCTATTACCCCTATACTCAATAAACAACTTGTATGCTTGTAAAAAATCGTGTGTGAGGTATTTAGGATTTTATAAATGTAAAACTTGATTGTAGATGAACTAATTGATATATATATATATATACCTCACGCTCGTTAGAGCCAAAGAATTAAAAATTTTGGGTTTAAATTCTCTCTTTTCCCTCCTTGTTTCTTAAATCTCGAAAAAACTAAGGTTGAAGCAAAGACAAATCAAAATTTAAATCCAATATCCAGAGAAGCTGAATTTATGAAACCATTACCTTATTCCTAAGTATAGACCTTAAGAATGTTCAAGATTTGTAATGCCTTGATCAATGCTAATGCTGCCAATTTTTACACCCACGCATTACAAAGTCTACAGTGGAACCAACAACTAATCCATCTAAGTCATTTAAGGATGTTGTCCGTCAGGTTAATGTATAATCAACTAAATCACTCTCAGCTCTGTCCCCAACTAAATGGTTCAGCCCTCGGTACATGAAACATATAGGCATCTCTAACTAAAATTTTTTATTGCAGTATCACAAGATTATTTGAAAAGGTTCTTAAGATTACCTCTCAAACAATTGTTTCAAGATATTTTTCAAGAACTACACCCAAAGATCTTTAGCATTCATGCTTAATGAGACATTTCCTTTTCCATTTTCCTTTAGTTTCCAGACCATTGGCATAAAATTTTTCAAAAATGCCACAACTACTTCCTTTCCAATTAAAAATTTTGTTCCTCGAGAAAATTAAGAAATTTTTGCAATTAAAACTATATTTGTAATTAAAAATTTAGCATTAGTATTACATCAATAGCCTCAAAAATAATGAAGAAACGCTTAAGCGATGGTGGCCTAACTTGCTGCTATAATATAGTCATTAAATTACATATTGAGAATATCGTCGGAAAGAAAAACTAATGCAGTTCAGATTGTCACTTTTAAATGGTATAGATAGATAGATAAATTATAATAAGTTATTAAAGTAAAAATATCATTGTGGAGAAAGAAATGGAACTTTGTAATTTTAAAACTTAAAACTATCATGGAAAGGATGAAGGGGAAGAATTGAAGTTTTAAAGTTTAAATGAAATAAGGGTAAACATGTAATCATAGAAAGTGACAAAAATCATTAACACCATAAGGCATAAGCTTGCTCTCCCTTTATGTGTACTAGTGTTTAGAGCACATCCAATGCATGTACAATTAGGGAACAATTAAAATGAATCAATTTTGTATAAATATTGTTTGTTACATACAAAAAGTTTACATAAAATTTTCATGAAAGAACTTTGGTTTATGTGGTAATAGTAATTTGGTAGTTACAATATTTAGGGTGGTTATGAGTAGTCATATTGACATAATGTGATTAGGTTATTAGAATAAAAATAATTTTTTATAAGAGTAAAATTAAAAGTTTAAAAGATGACAAAAAATATTTATCTCAATTGCCATTGCTCAGGCATTTTATATTGTATAGATTATAGTGTATATATTTTAGAACCTGTTGATTTCAAAGTCAAGATATGGTACAAGAAATTCATAAAGCTGTTAACAAATAGTTTAGCATGGTTGCATTTGCATTCTAAGTTTCTAACTAGGTCGAATCGACGTACGAAATCAAGCTCAAATTTATAACAATTTGGTCCAATGAGGCTCCAATAATCTCTATTTTTATTTAATATATTAAAGCATTTATGTAAAACATGTATCTGTGATTCTTGATTAAAGATTAATACTATTCAAAGGAAACTTTATACAACTCATAAAATGTAGAGAAGCAAAAGTGGTTATCTATAAATTAATACAATTAAAAGATGAAAGTTTTTATGTTACATTGGCTGATTCAAGATGAAATTGAAAATTTTAAACTAGTAGAAAATTCGGGCTCAAGGCAAAAACGTTAAATCAAGCCTGACAGATGTAAAAGTCTATGTGACTAGACATGATATTATTCTTCTTTCGTGCTTAATCTCTAGAGCTATTTTGAGTCTGTCAAAGGCTAACGAAAATGGAGCTAGTATGTTCTTTAGACCAGCGGCACAGCCAGACACTTTATTGAGGGGGCTCAATAATTTTAAACTGAACTTACAACAAGTGATTTGTAAGCTTTTGATACAACTGAGTGTTTGTTAAAGCTTAATAGTGATGAGCCAATTTATTCAATATTATGACAATAAAATAGAAATACATTGTCTATATAGCTTGTTATTTACTATGTGCATTGGTTTTTTAGTCATCTAATTGTATAAAATCATAGTTAATATTACTAACAAAACTATAAGATGTACATTCTAATGCAGGATAGGGAAATAATCTTCAAAATGAAATTATCAAATGAATATTTGGTTTGCCTGTAATTCATATAATTGGGCATATAGGTGAAGGTCAATTTTAAGTAAATAAGATGTATTAGAAAAAAATAAAAATGGCATTGTGTTTTATTTCAATCTTCCATTTTAAGGATAGTGAGAGCAAATATTGAAAATTTCAACACTTTTGGGGTTAATTGTGGGGCTAGATGAAATATTTTGAAAATTCAAGAGAGCCAAGAGTGACAACACTAAAAGGCTAAAATTTTTTATAGGCTAGTATATAGTTTTCAAAAAATTGAGTGTGTAGCTCGGCCGCTACTTTATACCACTGCTACCACGCTCTACGTAACAATAGCAAAAACGTAGAGTCTGATCTTTTCCCTATTGCTGATTATCATTCACAAAGTATTATTGTAGAAATATTAAACCAAGCATCATTAATTGTAGCCAAGTGTCTTTGTTTCATTGGTTGACTAGGTAGGTGCATGGTTGTGTTTTGTAGCGTGAAGTGTAGGATTAATTTCTATGTTAGTATTAGTAGTAGCATTAGTAGTAGCAGTTGGAGTCTAAAGTAGTTTGTCTCGGGTAGAAGTGGTAAAATAGATATATGGTTGATAAATAATTTTAGTTAAATGGACAGTGGATCAATTTGATCCAATTCAGTTAAAACCATTTAATAAATGGATCTAAACTGATGTCAGTGTAAAACTGTGATCCATCCATTTATCTATTTACTTTCTCAAGTCCTAAATTTAAGATCCAAATTTTTTTTTTCAAAAAAATATAGATCCCCAAAGTTATATCCTTAAATCACCTAAAAACCTTTTGGTAATAACAAATGCTTGTGCTATTACTCTATTTCAGTTCTTCATAGAGCAATTTCAAATTGTTTTAGTTCCAAGAAATTCTAAATACTGTGGTCAATTCAACCTTTCATCATTCCTTTAAATATTATCTTGTAAAGTAATGAATAATTAAGAACTTGACTACATTATTATAACTTTTGGGTGAATTGAATATGGCTTTACAATAGAAGAAGTTTACTTTTCCAATTTTTTGCACCCCTATTCAAGAGGGATGCCTTGAATAAAATGGAATTCCAATAAGAGGTCTTATGTTATTTGTCAAGTAAAATATTTTTATCACATGAGCACATGGTACCTCGAAATCTATGAAACTCCTTATTATATCATTGATATACAAGCAACCTTATATTTACTTAGTAAATTAGGTGTCTTTTTTTTCGGTGGGTTGGGTTGGGTGAGAAGGAGAGAGGGATTATACGTAGAAGATTTTGGATTTAAAATTTTCTACTTATAAAAAAAAAAGAAGGTGTCATTTAATGTATCTTAACTAATGTCCCAGGGATATTTGTTAGAAAATCTTTTTTATAAATAAAAGAATAAAAAGTAAAAAATTACTTTGACACTGTATGATACATTCTAGCTTTTTCTTTTACTTAAGAATGTGCAGGTTTGCGGTCATTATTATATGAGAGTTTAATTAAAAAGAAAAGAGTGGAGACTAAAATATAATTTTTAAAAGGAATGGAAGAAGTCTAGAAACTAGAAGCGAATAAAATACAATTCATGCTATTGGCAACTTGCATATGAGGAAGTTATGAAGGAAAGAATCGGTGATCCCACAAAACTCCATCGCACTTTTTTTTTATAAATATTCGCAATCACAATGTGTGTTTTTTTCTTTTTTAAATTAAATGGATATATATGGATGATATGGATAATCCATTTAAATCCACCAGTATAATTGAGTTTAGATGGTTATCCATTTAAAACTATTGAATTTATATGGATCATCCAAATCTATTTAAGGTTGGTTTATACGGATGGATTGGTGGATATAAATCCATTTTGCCACTTCTAGTCTTGGGTCTTTTGGATATAAAGGTCAGTAGCCTCTATAGTTGCCTAGAGTTTTTTTCATTTTGCACATTGTAAGAAACTGCAGCCTCATGTGATCAATAGTGAAACTTGGCATATGAGGAAGTTATGAAGGAAAAAATCGGTGATCCCACAAAACTCCATCCCACTTTTTTTTTTTATTTATAAATATTCGCAATCACAATGTGTGTTTTCTCTTTTTTAAATTAAATGAATATGTATGGATGACATGAATAATCCATTTAAATCCACCAGTATAATTGAGTTTAGATGGTTATCCATTTAAAACTGTTTAATTTATATGGATCATCCAAATCCATTTAAAGTTGGTTTATATGGATGGATTGGTGGATATGAATCCATTTTGGCCACTTCTAGTCTCGGGTATCTTGGATATAAAAGTCAGTAGCCTCTATAGTTGCCTTGAGTTTTTTTCGTTTTGCACATTGTAAGAAACTGCAGCCTCATGTGATCAATAGTGAAATTTTCCCTTTGCCCGTTGATTGTTTTTTCAGGTTTTATGTGTGTTTATCTATTTGGGTCATTTAGAGTGGTATCAGAGATACGGTAGATTAAAGTATGACAAACTTTAATTCTAATATTATTTGTTCTATCCCAAAAACTCAAAATAAAGCCGGAGTTCAATTTGTGGTAGAAAACAGATGATAACCTATCTTAAGGCATATAAATTACATCGATATAATGAATCTACACTTGCTCAGGACGCTAGTGAGAATGATAAGGCCGAAAGATAGCTTGGATTTACCATAGATTTATCAGGCAATTGACATGTCAATTTTTGAAAATATTGCTACGATTGATACGGCAAAGAAGACTTGGGATATATTTCGAAAAAAACATACAAAAGAATTGACAGGGCCCAACAATATAATTTGATGATATTGAAAATGAAATTTAAACTTATGATGATGGAGAATTCGGAATCTGTTGAGTCGTATTTTTCTTGTTTGTCTGCTATTAAAAACGAGATGCCACTTAATCATTATGACCTTCCTGTGAGAACATTTGTTGAGAAAGTTCTCAATACCTTACCCATGAATTTGATCATGTGGTAGCTTTGATTCAGGAGACAAAATATTTGGAGAATTTGAGTGTTTAAGATTTACAAGGGTCATTAATTCTGCATGAATAAAGAATTAATGGGAAGTTGGAGGATATCCTAAAGAAGGAGATAGTAGAGAAGGCGCTACAAATGCAGTTGAATTTGAGAGGCAATAATGATGTCAGGAAGCAAGGTGAATCCAGTCAAAGAATAGAGGTGGCTACAATAATAAAAGTGGTTGTGACAACAATAATAGAGATAGAGAGGTGCATCAAATCCTTAACACAATAGAGGTAATAATTTTAATTTTAGAGGTGATAATTCTCGCAGAGGAAATAATTTTGGATAGAAATTCAATGTTATAATTATGAAAAATTTGGCCACAAAGAGTTTGAATGCAAATTTGGTGAAAATGTAGACAGGAAGTTTTAGGCTAATCTTGCTCTTAATCAAGTTCAGGTCAATAATAAAAAATTTGAAACTTTATTATTAGCTTGTAATGCTATTGATATGGTTGATAAAAATAAATGGTATTTGGATACGGGCTGTAGTAATCATATGTCAGACAAGAAAGAATTATTTGTTGAATTTGATGAATCTGTTCATGGTGAAATTAAATTTGGGAATAACAATGTTTCACCAGTGTATGGCAAGGAAAAAAATCTCTATTAGCTTGAAGAATTGGTCTACTATTTTTATTTCTGATGTTTTCTATGTTCTTGGGTTGCATCATAATTTGTTGAGTGTGGGCTAGTTGTTTGAGAAAAAAATATGATATTCATATTAGGAATGGTACTTGTACAATTTTTGAAAAAAAAATATTGGAATGATTGTCAGTGTGTGAATGACTAGAAATCGCTTATTTCTATTGAATTTGAGTAGGGACACAAATCATTAACACGATAAGGCATAAGCACGCTCTTCCTTTATACATACTAGTGTTAAGAGTACATCCAATATGTGTACAATTAGGGTACAATTAAAATGAATCACGTACAAAAAATTTATATAAAATTTTCATGAAAGAACTTTGGTTTATATGGTAATAGTAATTTGGTAGTTACAATATTTAGGATGGTATGAATAGTTTATATTGACAAAATGTGATTAGGTGATTACAATAAAATTAATTTTTTATAAGAGTAAAATTGAAAGTTCAAAAGATGACAAAAAGAGTTTACATCAATTGCCATTACTCAAGCATTATATATTGTATAGATTATAGCGTATATATTTCAGGACCCCTTGATTTCAACATCAAGATATGGTACAAGAAATTCATAAAGCTGTTAAAAAATGGTTCAGCATGGTTTCATTTGCATTCTAACTAGGTCGAATCAACGTATGAAATCAAGCTCAAATTTATAACAATTTGGTCCAATAAGGCTCCAATAATCTCTATTTTATTTAATATATTAAAGCATTTATGTAAAACATATATTTGTGGTTATTGATTAAAAAATAATACTACTGAAAGAAAATTTTATACAACTCATAAAATGTAGAGAAGCAAAAGTGGTTATTTATAAACTAAAACAATTAAAAGATGAAAGTTTTTATGTTACATTGGATTGATTCAAGATGAAACTGAAAATTTTAAGCTTTTCCAAAATTCGGGCTCAAGGCAAAATCGTTAAATTGAGCCTAACAGATTTAAAAGTCTATCTGATTAGACATGATATTATTCCTCTTTTGTGCTTAATCTCTAGAGCTATTTTGAGTTTGTCAAAGGCTAACGAAAATGGAGCTACTACGTCCTCTAGACTAGTGGCGCGGCTAGGACCTTTGTCGAGGGGGCTCAATAATTTTAAATTGAACTTACAACAAGTGAATTGTATGCTTTTAATACAGCTTAGTGTTTGTTAAAGTTTAATAGGGATGAACCAATTTATTCAATATTACGACAATTAAATAAAAAAAAACTATGTGCATTAGTTTGTGCATTAGTTTTTTAGTCATCTAATGGTATAAAATCATAGTTAATATTATGAACAAAACTATAAGATGTACATTCTTATGTAGGATAGGGAGATAATCTTCAAAATTAAATTATCAAATGAATGTTTGGTTTGCGTGTAATTCGTATAATTGGGCATATAAGTGAAGTTCAATTTTAAGTAAATAAGATGTATTAGATAAAAATAAAGCATGGTATTGTATTTCAAGCCTCCATTTTAAGGATAGTGAGAGGATCTATAGAAAATTTCAACACTTTTGGGGGTAATTGTGGGGCTTCATGAAATATTTTGGAAATTCAAGGGAGCCAAGAGTGAGACAACACTAGAAGGCTAAAATTTTCGTAAGCTTATTATATAGTTTTCAAAAAATTGAGAGTGTAGCTCGACCGCTACTTTATACCACTCCTACACTCTACATAACAATAAAAAAAACGTAGGGTCCAATCTTTTTCCTATTGCTGATTATCATTCACAAAGTAGTATTTGAAAATATTAAATCAAGCATCATTAATTAGTGACCACGTGTCTTTGTTTAATTGTTGACTAAATAGGTGCATAATTTTGTTTTGTAGGGTGAATCGCATGATTAATTGCTATGTCAGTAGCATCTATAGTTGCCTTGGACTTTTCCGTTTTGTACATTGTAAGAAATTGCAGCCTCGTGTGATGAACGGTGAAATTCTCTTTGCCTCTATATCTTTTTTTCTTGATTGTTCTTGTGGATTTATGTGTAACATGGCAATGAAATAACTTGAATTGTCAACTGGGGATACAAAAATGAGCAATTCTATTGGTCTTTTGTGTCTTCCTCATATAATTGAGATAGGCTTCATGAGGAGCAATAGCTACTTGTAGATAGTGCAAAAGGCAAAGGTTTGAGCACACACTGAAAATGAACAATGGAATCTGGGGCTTCTCTGTCACTAGCCACATATTAAAAAAGAAACAAAGAAGCTAAGAGAATGTAGGTTAAACAGCTCATGCTAAGCCTCCGATGAGTGAGATAACATCAGAGATCGGAAGTTTCAGCCAGGAACTTTGTCCCACTGAGGCACTTGGTGCAGGCCAGCCATCCAAGAAGATGATCACGTCATCAATGCATGCTCCAATAGTTTGTCAATTTCTTTTGGTTTTCCTGCAATCTTCTGTATAGTATACTGCTCCTTTAGGTACTTTAAATTAAGAACCTAGAAGGAAGAGAAAAAAAAATAGAATCAGACATTCATAGATGAAATTTACAAGCATAAAGTTTCCAGTAGAGAAAGCTACTGAACCTGCTAAGACACCATAGGATAGTTCACACGTCTATTCAAATGCCAGAGGTTTTTTCTTGGAGGACCTGCAAAAAGGAATCAGGAATTGTGTATGTGCCCTTTCTCAGCTTTGTGAGGCAAATGGAACAAAAGAAAAGCAAAGCAATAGAACAAAATAAAAAGTTCTATACAACCTTATATTGGGAAAAGTTGCAAAAATATTTGGTAATCACAAAGCTAATATAAATTGGACTGTGTTCACCAAGGTTTCATCAGCAACAGATACAACAGATCCTTTAGATGCTTCCAAATGTCTTCAAGTCTAAGGGTGGAATTCTTGGAAAGAACAGAAAAATACATATATAGACTTCACAAATGGAGTCATTTGTTGAGTATTTGTAATGAACTAAATCCTCCTTTAAGGCCTAATTTAAACCTAAAGGACCACCTGAATACATTATTTTCATCAATCTAAGCAATAGAGAATAAAGTAGACATGCACAAACCAATGTTTTAAAAGGCGTTCACGGGTTGATTCCCGAGATAGGGTGTCCCAATACCACCCGAAAGTATTCTGGGGCTTATGCCCAAGAGATTAGGACGTACCACCGAGGTGTTGGGCACCCCTCTGAAGTGCAAGCGTTAAAAGCATATGCCTTACGAATTGTCTTTTAAAAAAAAAAAGATTTAACCTCATCAATTAAGTAAAAAAAAAAGATTTAACCTCATCAATTAAGTTTTTAACTTTTTAATATTCAGCTTTATTACTAATTTACTATCTATTATATTGAGACATTGAGTGAATTTGATATGAATTTATTTGAAAATATAAATATACGGTTAGGCAAGAAAGGTAAAGCAAAAGAGATTGTTAACTATAAATTGGATCCTGTTGAAGAAAATAAAGATGTGATGGAAATTCTAGAACCACCATTAACTAT
Source organism: Coffea humblotiana (assembly GCA_023065735.1). Lineage (NCBI taxonomy): Eukaryota > Viridiplantae > Streptophyta > Magnoliopsida > Gentianales > Rubiaceae > Coffea > Coffea humblotiana. The sequence goes on from CM041214.1 coordinate 18,609,748, forward strand.
TGGAAGAAAATTATCTAGTGTATATACACTAAATGAAGATGATGACATGGATTATATTGACTTTGATAAATAATATCATTTTTATTTGTTAGTTTGTTTCTAATTATTGGTGCTATTTCTTGTTATGTATTATAAGCAATATAGTTGCTAATTTGGTATTTTATTTTTGATACTAGTTAAGTGTATTTATTAAAACAATTAACGTTTGAAGTTTGTGTTTACTTGAATTTATGTATTTGTAATTTAAGTGCTTGATAGTGTGGAGACTTTTTGAGTTGTGACTAATTTGTTTCTAAAATTGAACTTTTTGTAATGTTAATTATTCTTCTTTTTTGTGCAGCTAATATTAATATGTATTTTTAAATTATTAATTAGAGTAATACAATGATAATTCTTTGTCTGTATAAATTTGCTTGATTTTATCTAATTTTATTATATTGCATTTATATCTTCAAATGACTTTTTTATAATATATATCATATACGTATATACATTTAAAAAATAAAACTTTGCAGGGCTTATGTTCCATACTTTCGCCTTTTAAAACATGACAACAAACTTTTTTGGAAGCACTAGCTTTGCAGACGATCAAGCAAACAAAACACGTGTTCTTGGCTTCCTTCGACATCCATACCAATATCAAATGGCACAGGGAAAAAATAAAACTTTCCGGGGCTTATGCCTCACGCCTCTCGGGGCGGATAGATACTAAACAATCCGTTCAACACTTTTGCCTTTTAAAACATGACTACAAACTTTTTTGGAAGCACCCGCTTTCCAAATGATCAAGGAAACAAAACACGTGTTCTTGGCTTTCTCCAACATCCATACCAATATCAAATGGCACAAGGAAAAAACTGCCCGATGACCAAAATATTTATTAAAAATACTTGAAGAGAGAGAGAGAGAGAGAGAGAGTAGATGCTGCACAAAGTACTTCCCTAGCTATTTTCACCTTCTGAAGTGTTAGGAAACGAATTGTTTAAACTCACAGTGGGTTGTTAACCGTGATAGTGACATGGTTCAGAGAAAGTTCAACAAACCCAAGTGCCTAAAAGTTAACCGTGATAGTGACATGGTTCAGAGAAAGTTCAACTTCTGGACATCACAAGTGCCTAAAATTTGATCAACAAACCCAAAGTCATCCTGCTTCTTGCTCATTCACACTTTCCACTAGTTGGCATCTGATCAACAAACCCAAAGTCAGGAACTTCTTCTCTTCCTCATTGACCTGCAATATTTGAAGTATTATATGAGCTTATCTACAAGTATCGAACTGTTTCCGAGATAATTCACTATGGCTGCATAAATAACAGTGCAGGAGTTATTTGGAACTTTTCTTTTTCTTGAGATGGGAAACTCAAGCTTCTGATGTGATAAGATCAGGCATCAAAAAGAAAATGGCAGCCATCATCATCTCTCTCTGTCTTACAATTTCACACAGACCAAAGGGGAAGTCAGATCTGAAATAATGTGGTAATGATCCATTCAACAAGTTTTTTTTCCTTTTCTTTTTTAATTTGCTCCTCGACCTCCATAACCTTTCAGCAGCTTTTCAGTGAATCAACTAGATGGATAATTTAGAATCATGAAATATTTCAAAGAAAAATGTTATGAAAGATTCTCTCAAACATACATGGCAAGAGTAGTTATTGGAACCACATTAAATGGTTCAATTTCAAGAAATGAAGGAAACATTCTAATGCCAACATCCGAAATTTTTTCAATTTGGCTTATATATGGACATCAAAATGTCAAAAAAAGATGGCTAAGGGCCGAGTCTAAAGCACACAGAGTTGCAAAGTTTTGAACAATCTAGAAGAACATCGCACACAAACTCTGCCAAGAAGCAGAGATAAACAGACCAAACTCATCTATGATCTACCAAGATGGTGAAGAAAAGGAAAAAATGGGAAAAAATTAAGCTAAGATTCAATCACAAAAACTTAATCAAAAGAGAAAAAATCTTTGCAGTCACCACATATTAGTGATTCTAGAACATAAAAACTAGAAGCAGGAGAACTCCCTTAAAATAGTTTAGCAAGGTAATTGAACATGACCACATCTGTTCCAAACTGGATTTATATACACAATCACCTTGACCTACCTACTTGATATTGGCAATGAGGCAATTGTTTGTAAAACCGCAATATTTGAGTGCAGTGCGACCTCAACAATATGTGAGACAAGCATCATGTTCTCTCAGATTGAAGTTGCAGGAGCTGTTTATGCTGAATGTTATCAGAACTACAAGATAACTGCAGAAAGAAAGGAAAATTAGGGAAATTAATGGATTCTAAAACTTTGCAATTAACGGATCCTAAAACTCACCAAATTGAGTTTCAGCTGTTTCTGCAGGTATGTGAATCGGTAACCTTTGTCCAACAGTCACTCAGTGGGATTTTCCTCCGTTTTCCATTACCTAATAGAAGAAAAAAAAAAAGGGAAAATCCAAAGTTCATCACAGCAATAGCAGAGTAGGAGTAATTTCTTGGCTCACATCCAATTTATAAAGCCTATTTGAACTAAAATTTTTTTTAAAAAAAAAGAGGAAGTAAGAAAGAAATGGATTTCTGAGCAATTTGTTTTGAGCAGAGAAACAAAGTCTGTGTTACTCTGACAAAATCATACTGAAGGAGTAGGAGAAAAATAAACAATAAGAATACCAAAAAAAGAATTATACTGAAGGAATAGGAATATAAAAGAATATATTTACATAAGTGCTTTTGCTGAGCTGATTCTGGGGATCATATGAATCTGCAGCGGCAGTGAAGAGGGCTTCAGAAACTGGAACAATAGTGTTATGAGAAGTATTATGAAAAAAGAACATAAAGAACATTTCAGCAGATGATTACAAAAAGCTTCACAAACTATTACAACGATAATCACAATTAGCAAAGTTGTATCACCAAGTTCAGATTAAAGCATTAGGAACCTCCAAAAGTTGTTTTCTCTTTTGAGAAATAATTTTATCCTGACTGATTTAACGTATACAAGTACTGATGATGGAGCAGTACATCTCACCTAACATGTAGAATCCATGTCTGCTGGACACTCCTGGCAAACGTATGCTTCACTATCTAATATATGATGTAAGGAAGTTGACTCTGCTTTCTGACATAAACGAAAGAAAATGTGTATCACCAGTATTTTACACTTTAGAGTCTTTAGAGCCTCATTTCCAATGTTTACCTATTGTTCTTGTATTTGCTTTACTAAACACATAGCAGAATTCGTGACAGGATATCACCTCAATCAGTTAAACAATTGAATTATGATGAAATGAATTTAACTTATAAGCACAAATGGTCTAGTGAGAAAAACTCTGCAGACTCACCACATTTTTGTGGTCTGTTGAAAATCATTACAAGTAGCAGCAGGAGAACTCCTTATGACAACTTTATCAGGCAAATTGTACATGATTACTTCTATTTCAAGCTGATTTTAAGGACGCGCATCTTGACCTACTTGATATTCGCAGATCACTTAGTGTAGCAACGGCATTTGAGTGCATTCAGACTTCAAAAAATTGCAAGACAAGCATAGGATTTTTCAGATCGAAGTTGAAAGGTTCGTTAGGCTGAATGGATCAGAACAGCAAGGGAATTTAGGATAGAATTCGAAGAAACAAAAGAAATTAGGAAAAACAACAAATCCAATGACATTCTCAAGAGGCACCAAAGTATTCTGCAATATGACACTAACCATATTGAATCAAAGGTTTGCTTGTGTATCTGTAGGTCCAGCAATAGCTTCTCTTTCCTCTTAGCTCCACTATGCCCATCTGTTGCCATGTGGTATTTGCCTCCTCTACCCCTTTCCAACCACGGGAAAAAAATCTCAGCCATTGCATCAATTGATGGCTGTTGTTAGTGATAAATGAAAATGATTTGCAGTGGGGTTTAATTTATTTCTACACAGCATTTATCATACAATAATTAATACAGAAATCTTTGTAATTATTCATTGGAAAGTGCCTTTTGGTTAAGCTTTTCAAAAGAGAATTTGCAGATGGTTCCTTGATTCTCTGTTGTAACTATTTAGCGTTAGACAATATCAGATTCTAGAGATGTGAAATGAACATTGAACTTTTCATACGATTAATTTGAATAAATAGAAAGAACAAGCAGGAACAAACTCATATATCTGGATGGTAAAAAATAAAAAAGGGGAAAAAGAACAAAAGGAGCAAAATTCTACACAACAAGGTTGCAATAGCATGCTGCATTCTTGGCATTTCAAAATGAACAGGAAAAAAGGGAAAAGAGAGTGTCGGGTCATTCAGTTATTTGACTGGGATGAAAAGTGTACCTGGCATATATTTTTGCGCTCAGCTGGTTGTAAGGATCACACAAATCTGTAGCCATATTAAAGAAAATTTCAGAAATTGGAATGATTGATAATAAACTTATGAAATATTGAAGGAAATAAGAACATCAGAATATTACAGAAACATGTTTGATAGACAATGTTGAATTCATAAATGCATGACTTATAAAATCAAAGAATTGGGAAGCTCCAGAAATTGCACTGAGAAACATGAAAAGTTATACTAGCATTGAACTGATTGAAAATATACGAATAGAACAGTGGTAGTATATCTAACCTAATAAGTGGAATTGGGAAGAATTGGGAAGCTCCAGAAACTGGACTGACAAACATGAAATGTTATAGAATTGAACTGATTGAACATATACAAATAGAAAAGCGACAGTATATCTCACCTGACAAGTGGAACCCGCCCTACTTTTGAGTCTCTGCCCAGTCATGAAGATACATCAACAGCACTAAGAATTCTGATGAGAGGAAAGCGACTCTCTTTCTCAGTTGGCACTAAGAAGAAACCGTGGACCGTCAGCAATTTTAAATTAATAACGATCTTTAAATTCTTATTTCCCATATCCCTCTGCTCTTGCTGAATTTGTTTCACAGAATTTACGGCAGACTCATGACACCATTTTACTTCAATCATGTCAAGAGTGAGGGTTTCCCCTAAACAAGAAGGGACCTCTTCCAGCCACTCACAATCCTCCAAAACCAATTTCTCAAGACAGCAAAAATTATCAGAAGAGCCAGTCCACCAGCGAATGTCCAAGCCTGACAATTTCAAGAATCGGAGGTTACCGAACTCCCCTTCTTCCATTTCCCATTTTTCCCCCACAAAGGAATCATAGTATAATTTAAGTACTTCAAGGTTGGGCAGCTTTCCAATTGCTGAAATTTTACTCCATGGCTGACCATAATGTGACAGAGTCAACTTTCTCAAATTCAATGGGAATTCAAGCTCATATCCGGCAAATCTAAGCATCTTAAGTGATTCTAAATGACTCAAGTAATCCGGCACGCGAATCCCTTCGTGATTCCAATTGCGATTCCCATTCAAGCACGTTAGCCTGCGGATGCTCGGTAACTTTGAGAGTATCTTTTGCAAGCTTTGACTTTGAGAAGAGGGATCGATTACAAGGGATAAAGTTTCTAAGTGTTCTAAATCTGGGGATCCTTCAAGATTGTCGATGGGAAATTCGAAACCACCCCTTTCATAATTTGCGAAAATGATAAGATGCTTCAATGTTTTAATGTTCCAGATAGTGTTCGGTAACAGATAATTAATAAAAGGTCCTCCTACAGCCAAAGTTTCTAACCTTGAGAGGTTGGCTATTGCAGATGGGATTTCCCCAAATTCCCATATAATCCTCAAGTATCTCAAGTGAACAAGGAATAATACTTCACTTGGAAAATATGGACGAACAGTCACCCCCAAATCCAACACTCTAAGAAGTTTAGATAACAGAAATTTGAGGGAGCTTCTGTCCAGCCGCTGTCCATAATTACCATCAAAGATGAAAAAACTACGTAGATTGGGAAAAATTAGCCTTGACTTTATAGGTCCCTCACTGGTGCTAGGGTAAATAGACAGCCGGTGGGGATTACATGGTCCAGTAAAAGTAAGAAGGTCATCCCCATGCAAAATCTGTAGAAAATTTTCTTCTTTTGCTTTCGCCACACAAAACGCATGTACCAAATCATGAATTCGGCAAATTTTGATCCCACCTAAAGATCTTCGTTGTGTAGGCATAACTAAACTTCTCCCAATCAGATCCATCAGATAGATATCCGCAACATCCTCTAAACTCTTTCCTTCTATCTTTTTCACCAATCCTTCAGAGATCCAAAGCCATAGCAACTTTCGAACTGGAATGTCTTTGTCTTCTTGAAATGCACCCAAGTAAAGAAGACATGGCTTTAAATAATTTGGTAAATAATTATAACTGTGCTCAAGTGTCTCCATGCAGTGTTCGTTGTCCACATAAACGGTGGAACTTAGATGTCTTGTGACTTCTTCCCAGCAGTCTTGCTGAGTGGTAGCAAGAATTCCAGCAACAAGGACAACTGCAAGAGGTAGGCCCTTACAGTATCTTGTTATGTGCAGCACAACTTCACTTAATGTTGGAGGACAACTTTCTTTGGCAAATAGCTTCTTCTGCATCAATTCCAAACTCTCTTTATCAGTGAGAGAGCGAAGGTGGTGAGGCTTGCTATCAGGTTTAATTTCCAAAGACAAGTTATGAAATCTGCTGGTTAAGAGTACCCTGCTTCCATTGCAATCATCTGGCAATGAGTGTTTCAACAAATTCCACCCCTCAATGTCCCAAACATCATCCAAAATGATAACATACCTCTTCCTTTTCAATTGCTGGTACAGTTTTGCGGCCAAATCATCTTCATTCATCTGATGATATTGGTCACAACTCCTAGAATCAATTACACACAAAATCTGGAGTAACAAATTGTGCTTGCTATATACTTGAGAAACAGTACACCAAGCACAAATATGGAAGTGGAACTTTATTGAAGGATCACTGTAAACTTTACTAGCTAATGTCGTCTTACCAAGCCCAGCCATACCCACAATAGCAACAACATCGAACTGGTTTGATCCTCTTGTAAGTCTATCCATTATTCTTTGCACCTCATCATTGAGACCTACTAGAGCTTCATTAAATATTGGAGCAACAATTTGTGATGGCATGTGAATGGTAGTCTTAGTAACTCTCCGGGTTTCACCACCATATTTTATGCTATCATAGATCCTTCAGCCTCAATCTTTATAAGCTCGATATCTCTAGCTAGAGCATCCAAACAATATTCATGTTTATCACCAAGCAGTGCAGAGTCAATTTCTATTTCTACACTGTATGCAACCTTCATGACACGACTCCAAAGAACTTGGAGTTTTCCATTCCGGCTGCGCTGCTCCACAATATTTCCCAGGAAATCTCTTAAGAATACAAGATCTTCTAGGATTGAGCGTATTTGATTTTTTGGAAAAGCAATTGAATCACCTGTAGAACTTGCTAGTTCCTTGAGAGTTTCTAGAAGAAAATCAAGAGAGCCAAGCTCATTAGTCTTAGGGAAACTAAGTGATGATGATGGCAGTGGATAAATGTGTCCAACTTCTGCAATGATCAACTCGAGCACTTCAAGCAAATGAGAAAGTGCCAGATCTGTTTCCTTGCACAAGCCTTCTTTCATTTCGTTCACAGAAAGGGAAAAAATCACAATTCCTGCATCAGAGACCACAACTCCAATGAGATTCTTCATCTCATCATTCAGCGCATCGAACTTCTGCTGCTGCCGGCTAAGAAACATGATCAAGAATCTTATTCCCTCATGGAGTTTTAGCATTTGATCCTTCACTGGAACCAGAAAACTGGGATAAGATTCTAATAGCTCCATAAGACTATGCAGGAGATATTCAACAAATTCAGCCAATTGATGCTTATTCTCCTTCATAGATAAAATGTAGGATAATCTTGATAACTTGGAAGCTGCCAAGACATGGATATAAGTTTCTCGGACTTGGGGATTAATAGGATCAATCTTCTTGTGTATCAATTGAGAAATTTCAATTTTCATCTCATTGCACATTTGTTTATCATCTCTTTGAAACCAAGATCTACAGATCAGGCTTGCAGCATTAACAGCCACAACTTCAATGTGAACCAACATATCATTTAATTGCACACCCTCAACGCCTTGTAATGTCGCAAAGCAAATGAAACACTTCAAGAACATTAGCTTCTGTTGAAGGGTTCGCATTGCAATTTTCAGATCTTCATCAAATTCATAACATTTGAGATAAAGGTGCTTCAGATTCTTTGAAATGGAATCAATGAATTTTACAACTAGTCGTATATCTCCCAGCGAGTAGTTGAGCAACAAACTGATGATGTTGAATTCCTTGATATCTGAATAAAAAGTCAACCTCATATTTTCTTTTAATCTGGCGAGCTCACGTCTGAGGTCACTAGGATTTGATACAGAGTCAAGTCCCAGCAATATCCCCCTGACCAGATCATGAATCCTGAACGAAATACTGCTGTGTGTCAAACTGTCAGACTTGCCATCACCGTTGCTCCTCTTCCTCCTACACTTTCTAATATATAGATCAAAGGTTTTCAATAGCTTTATCCCTACCTTCAGCTCCGGGCAAGAAGAGCCATACTCATAGCGCAGCTTGTGAATTGAATCTAGACGATCCAAAGCAAGATTGAAGCAAGTAGTCGAACTGTAGGAGGAGATGTTCATCATGCTGCCTGCTTATCACTTTGACATCAGATTTTTGTCTATTGTAGCTGTTGACACTCAAGATGCACAACTTTCTTATGATCTAACAACAATAGTCACACATTGCTGTCAAGAGTCAAAACTCTCTCTCTCTCTCTCGCTGAGGTAGGGGTGGTTGGGTGTGGTAGTGAAGTATATTGCAAGGCTATTCCTCCGTCCTTTTGAAACTTTATCAAGGAAATACCAGTGAGCTTCTGTCATGTGAATTTGGCGGGCCTAAGGATCAAAAGTGGGGAAGACTAAAATTCTTTGTCACTTTAATTTGTAACAAGAATATACTATATGAGTAGGCTTAGACTTGTTTTTCATTTGGCCTGTTGAATTACTATATATATGAGTCAATCAAATCTCAGAAATTTTGATGAACAAATGTTTAAAAATTAGAGATGCATTCAGATGAGGGCCTGAAGGCTTTTATACATTGCAAGGATGATAAATTCGGTAAAAATAAAAAAGTTACAATTATTGTGGAGACGCCATGTCTTGAAAATTTTGTTTTGTATTATTCAGCTTTTTTGGCATTTTGGTTATGTCGTACCTAATTGTGTGAGGACCCGCAAATTTACCTATTTTAAACTCCTAATTCTAATTTATTTAATTATTTATTTGGCCAAATGTCCCGAATATTATTTTCTAACCTTTTTAGATCCAATTACATGGAACTATGGCTTACATGTATTTTTAAAATGACTTGTTACGAAAATTAATTTTGGATGGCTAGATAAGTGAATACGTGATTGGAGTCAATAATCGAATCGATGATATAATAAGTTTGGAAAATTGGAGACTTGTACATTAGTCTTAAAATAAGTATTTGTATGATTAAATACTCAAGTGATAGTTAGTTATACTATCGTTATAAGAATTTCTTAGAAATTTCGCTTTATCGCGCACAAGTTGGAAGTTCGCGTTTTTGCGCGCGCGACTAATTGGAGGATTTTAGAAATTATTTCTAGACTATTAAGAGTGAATCATATTAGTATGAATATAACTGTATTAGAGGTTTAGTGCACAAGTGAAACAAACTCGAGCGGAATCGAGCACGAAACGCGCGCGTGTGCGCGCGGGAAGAGAGTTGACTTTTGGCACCTTTTGGCCAACAATTAAAGCTTCTCAAGGAAGCTTCATTTTGATCAAAACTCTCTCTCTCTTAGCTCCAAGACAGCCGGCCACAAGGAGGAGAAAAACCACCCAAAGTTCTTCAATTTTCTTCACCAAATCTTCACCATTTCATCTCAAAATTTAACCACACTTAGCTAACCACTTGGTGAACAACCTAAGCTAGGAAAAGGGCTTGCTTTCCACGGTTTTGTTGAGCTTCAAGAGGCCGAAAATTTCTGCTTTGTTCATCAAGAGAGGTAAACAACGATCAACCTTGCAAATCTTGGCTTATGGAAGTAGTCTTGCACTTATAAGTTCATATAATCATGTGGGTAGCTTTGTTTATGTTGGAAATTGTTGTGTGGGCTCTATGAACTCCCACCATGGTTTGATGGACTGATTTGATGAGTTTTGATGTTATTAATGTTGGTTTAGTGCTTAAATTAGTAGAAATAAGTGAGTTTATGAAGGATAGCTCAAAGGAGGTGAAGGGGAGAATTTTTTTCCGTTTCTGCCCCTGTGATGTCCGTGGCCCTTAGGGCAAATTTTTGTGGTTCTAATGACTTGGTTATGACGTATATGTGTTGTGTGAGATGTGTAGAAAGTTTCATTAAAAAATTTCATGATTTGGTTGTCCAAATGATGAGTTTTCGAAGATCAGCAAAACTGGAAAAATTTCCCGTAACTGCTCTGGCAGTGTTTTTGTTTTGGCTATAACGTTTTGCTCCGACGTCGAAATCGAGTGCCGTTTGTGGAAATGGAAACTAAACATTCCCAGCTTTCCAACGGTATAAAATGTATGTCCTGATTACACCTGAGTGATCCGTACCAACCTTGTAAAGTTGACTGTCCTGTTTCTCATCTGCACTGAAAGCCCTGTTTTGAGCAGCTAATTGATGCTCAAATATGAGCTAGTTGTGGGCAGATTTTGAAAATGATTTCTTCTGAGAAATTGTAGCTTTATGAATCTAGTTTTCAATGCCACCAACCATGCTCAATTCCAAGTTGGATTGAGTGAGTTGTGGCTGAAGTTCGAAACTGACTCAGGGATTGAAAACCCTCTTTTTGGCTAGTTGATGCCTTAACCTTGATTGGGACTTGTTGTTTCGAAATTCTTGGTGTTAACCACCTACCAAATGCATCTTGAATGTTTCTTGGACCTTTGCTTCATAAATAAACTGAAATGGGACTGATTTCATTGTGCAAAATGTTCGGAAACGAACTAAAAGCAAGAAGACAGATTTACTAGGAAATATTTTCCAAACTTTGGTGGTCTTGTTAACTGTCTTTCCATACTAGTTTTTGCGTGAAATTTGGTAGGAGAATAGTACTCATATGGAAGTTTACGTGTACCAAATTTGGTGTTATTCTAAGACCATTTTGATACCCAAATGAGGTCCCAAATCTTGCTTTTCAAATCTGGAAAACTTTTCTTTTTCTTGGCTGAATGGTCAAACTTGTTTTGGAACGTTTTGTTTCGAAAACTTTGATGTCAATTACCGCTAAATTGCTCATTGGATGTTTATGGGACATTGGTTTTAACATTTGAGTGAATTGAAGTTGATTGTGAGGAGCAAAGCTTTTAAAAAGGAAAATTGAAGTACAAGGCAGATTTGCCTTGGAAATTCGTGGGACTTTAGTGATTTTGTTAACCGACTTCCTGTGTGAATTTCTGTATGAAAATTTACAGAGGAATAACCCTTATATGGCAGTATAATACTGCCAAATTTGGTGCCATTCCGAGTCTATTTCAATGTCCAACTGAAGTCCCAAAGTCTATGTTTCAGACCTGGAAAATGGCCTAACCGTCTCAACTTTTCAGTGATTTTGAGCCACTATATCTTGGTGTTCAAAACTCTGATTCTTATTCTGCTTGTTTTCTTATAAACTTTGATTGTCACTCTAATTGAGTTTCAAATTTGAGAGGCTAGTTCTCATTCTGTGAATTTTGCCGAATTTTCAAAGTTGGTCAAAAACCAACCCTGAAACTGCCTCGATAGCCCAAAACAGTAACTTTGAGCCAATTTTTGAATACCTTCTGTTTGGAATCATGGAAAAATGTCTTCGAGGAACTTTTAGTACTTTGGAAGAAGTTTCCAACGGTACCAAGTTTTCCAATTTTAGACTTGTAGAGAGTGAGATACGATTTTTCCAAGATTGTGTGACAAACCCAAAACTTCCAAACTTAAAGAAAATTGAGTTTTTAGAACTCATCTTTTTCCTTCGATATCACTCGATCGTTTTACACTTGATTTCAAAGATGAAAACCTGATTTCTCTTGTATTTTAAAACCTCACCTTTGAGTCTCGATTTACGAGTAATTAAGGTCTAATTCATGAATTCTCCTTAGATTGTATACTAGTACAACCTTCTTCGATAAGCAGGGGTTCTAAGTGATATTGTGTAATAGTTGATGGTTAGTTGCTCAAGCGCTCAAGGGACCTTCAAGAGGAACTCGAAGTGGACGCCTAAACACTTATTTGAGCACTCACTCTCTTGTATTGACTAGGTGAGTGTTCCATATAGGAGTACGTGATTTGAATAGTCTATGATATGTCTACTCCATGGTCATTACGTGTTAAGTGTTGCCGCACTCGTTCTCATTTAAGTAAAATGTACTTGAATTACTCGATATGAAATACTTGAAATGCATATTTACATGAAGCGTTTCAATGATTGACTATGCTATGGCTGCATAAGTCGATTGGAGTGAATCTCCTCTACTCTTAAGTGGTAAAAATAGATGGCCAATAGGCGGTCTACTAAGATGAATAATGTCTATCAATTAACCGTGACTACTTACCGTTAACCGTTAACAATTAACCGTAATTACTCACCGTTTATCAATTTACTTGATTTACCTGCTTACGTGATTACTTGACTACTCGATTACTTGATCATCATAAATTATATGTTCATATGAAATTATCGCATATTGCTTATATGTTTACGTGTTAAGTGTTACTGGTAACTACTCATATGAAGTTGTCCACCATTTTAAGGCGAGTTGTACTTTATCTCACTCGACCTACTAAAATGTCAAATTTTTACCGTTCATCGTATACCGTTTACCATTTATCAATTTGTTTGATTACTTGTGCATGTTGTAAGCTCTAAGTTGAATTGGACCCTGCTCTTGGTTACTAACCTACTCGAGCCAGGACTGGGCTCGGTCGGGTAGGTTGGAACCCTGAGACACCATTCCGGTATACTCGAGTATTACCACTGGAGGGATAAGGTGATGGCCAGACAACCGGGGGAATCACTGGAGTTATAAGGTGAAATTGACCGAAATGGTTCCACTGGAACACCGTATCCTTCAATATGTGTTTATTTTGCGTAATGATAACTGTTCCTTCCTAATGTGCCAATGTGCAATCTCGAACTATACCTGTGGTATGCTCAAATTACTTAATTTATTAGAACTGCTAGAGTGTCTTGGAACATCACTGGGCTGTGTAGTTCATTCCACGTTTTTGTTTTCCTTAATAGGGTCCGAGACCAAGGGTGCTCGTAAATAGTACTAGATTGTTCTCTTTTGAAGACTTTAAGTTGTATTATAACGGATGGTTGTAGTACATACTCTTTTGGATTGTATTAAACTTGAAAGTTAACTGATTGTAAGTATGAAATATTTTGGAGTACTTTAATTATATATTGAAATATTTGAAGTATTTCGAGATTGTAGTGAGTTCTGGCGAGAGTTGGGCAGGCGTCCCGCGGATACCCTTGGTTCGTCCTTAGGAGAAGTGGGGGCGTCACAAATTGTAATTCACTTGCATGATACAATTGGCATATAAGAAAACGTAAACTATAAATTAGGTTTCGAAAAGTACAGTAGTGCAGCATACATTGTCGATTTGATGGGAATACATTTGTTACTGCTATTATTAGCTTTTCTTAGATGATGTCGTGCACTTTGACCTTTATTAGTCGCCTAATCAATTCATAATTTTTTTTCTTTTAAATAGGATCCTTCCTGCATATGTAAAATTAGAAAATGTTAGAATGATTTGCTTGGAACTTAATGTATGTTTTCACATTAACCATGAATAGTATCATGTTATGGGTAGAAGCAAAATATTATGCTTGTTATAACATTGGCGATTGGTCTTATAAAGTCTCTCAACTTATACATATATTATTTGCATCTTAAATGTGTATGTGAGAATGGAAACATGGGTATTCCTGGGCTATTCTTTCTTTCATTTATGCTTGAATTATCATCATTTTTTTTCACATCAATATCATCATTTTTTTTACATGAATTCATTTAAATTTATGCTACATAAACGCTGACAATATTTTGACAGATATTATTTATTCACTTGTTAAAATAATCTAGACTACTTCAAGTACACTCCTGTCAGTCCATGAAACACAACAGTGGTTTTAATTGTTATGTAAAAAATAGAATGTGGTTAAAAAAGGAAAAACATGAAAAGTAGCAAAGGAAAGTGTGAAATTGAAGGAAAAAAAAACCATAAATGACCTTATTTGTTACCTGGTGGACAAAGCAAGGAAACAACCATAAATAAAGAGGAGAGTCTTATTTTTTTTCTTTTTTCCTTTTTAGCAGGGGAGGGGCGAAACTTAAAAATGGAGGAAAAAGGGAATCAGAATCCAAGACTTCTAAAATTAGGAGTTTCAACCTTATCCACTAGATCAAGACCTTCTTCACAAAAAGAGGAGCTTTAGGTATGAACTTAAGAGAATTTGTCAAATTGAATATTTGTGTGGAAAGTAAATGTTCGGAAAGAAGTTTTAGAGATTACATTGGCAGTCAATTAAATGCATAAACAAATATGGAGATCTCCTCAAGTTCCCTGAGCAATATTATGGAAAAAAGTTTTACAAATTTCTTTAAGCAGTCAATTAATTGCCTAAACAAATATGGAGATTTCCTCAATTTTCTTGAGCAATGGTGTGAAAATAAACTGTTTGGAGAAAAGTTTTAGAAATTAACTTCTTCGGAAATACATTTGGAAACTAGAGAAGAATAGCATATCAATTTCTTATTCAACATGATTGTTATGATTGTAAGGAAGCTTTTCTGGAAGCACTTTTGGAAAGTAAAGAACAATATCAATAAACTTTTAGGAATAAAATTTTAAATTGAAGAAAATACTTAAGAAAGTGTTTAAAACCTAACATTCCGTGAAATGCAATACATATGACCTTTATTAGTATCTAATCAATCCAAAATTTTTTTTTAGATAGGATCCTTCCTGCATATGTAAAAGCAGAAGATATTAGCATGATTTTGCTTGGAACTTAATGGATAAGTACATAATATTACTAACCATTTTCTTAAAATAGTGATTTCCCATTGTTCATTTTTTGTTTCACAGATGTTTTAAGATTAACCATGATTAGTGTCATATTATAGGTAGAAGCAAAATATTATGCTTGTTATAACATTGGTGATTGGTCTTGTAAAGTCTCTCAACTTATACATATATTGTTTTTGTCTTTAATGTGTATGTGAAAATGGAATTATTTATATTCCTGGACTATTCTTTCTTTTGTTTATGCCTGAATTAGCATCATTTTTTTTCACATCAATATCATAATTCTTTTTTACAAGAATTCATTTAAATTTATGCTGCATAAATACTGAAAAATATTTTGAGAGATATTCTTATTCATTTGTCAAAATAATCTAGACTACGGCAAGTACACTCGTGTCAGTCCATGAAACACAAATAGGAGTTTTAATTGTTATATTAAGTATAGAAATGTGCTTAAGAAAAGGAAAAAATGAAAAGTAAAATAGCAAATAAAAGTGTGGAATTGAAGTGAAAAAAACCATAAATGGCCATATTTATTACCTAGTGGACAACAAGAAAACAACTAGAAAACTGGGATGACCAAAAATGGGAGAGCATTTTTTTTTTAAGTAGGAGAGGGTGGGATTTAAGAAATGGGAAGGAAAAGGGGGATTGGAACATAGGACTCATGACTTTTGGAGTCTCAATCTTAACTATTAAAACAAAACTTCCTGAAAAAAAGAAGAGAGAGAGAGAGAGAGAGAGAGAGAGAGAGAAGAGTTTGAGGTATGAGCATAAGAGAATTTGTCACATTGACTATTTTCTACAACATTAATTGGTGAACATCAATTGAGCAACTACAAGGTGCTATAACTTTTTTTTTTTTTTATGTATCTATCTGGTTGGCTAGCTATGTAATTATATACAATAGTACAGTTTGGCTAATTGATACCTAGTGGGCTCTCGTTAAAAGGGGACTCACGTTCTAGTTTTTTTAAAAGTGTAATTAATTTGGAAAGGTGTCTAAATATAGGAGTATAAGAATTATAATTGTGTGTACTCACGCACTAAGGGCCCATTTGAGATTGCGATACTTTTAGTTAAAAAGAACTTTTGGGTATTAAAAATACTTTTGATACATTTGATGAATATCATCCCATAAAATTAAAAGTGAAGTTTTTGGTATTAAAAACACTTATACAGCATGTTGGTCTTGGGTTTTATCCCACCAACTGTTATTTTAAAGAGCTCAAATTTGATATTTTTATACTAACTTTTATATTTTAAAAAATAAAAGATTAAATTTAATCATGTTATCCTATATTATGAACTAAATAAAGAGATATATACATTAAAAAATTTCAAATTACATATTATCCAATACAAAAAGTACTTATTGAATTATATATTCAAACAATATACTCAAAAGCACTTAAATACTTAATAAGCTCTTTTATTAAAAGACTTATTAGGTGAAGTACTTTTTGATAAGTTCCTGCAACGCTAAACGGGTAATTTAGGCGTGTTAATGGGGACCCATTACAATTAAAAAAATTCACCTAACACACACACATACCCACACTAAATGTCAAATTTCTACGTTTTTCTTATGATATGCACCTTTCTTATGGTCCGACAACAGCAATATGTTGGTGTCAAGACTCTCTCTCTCTCTCCACCTCTCTCTTTTATTTATTTATTTTTTTCTGGCAATACTCTTTTTTTTTTGCATGTGTTATAAGGAAAGATAGTGGGGTCTGCCAGTGATAATATCACAAGACTTTTTCTTCTTCCACTTGAAAGATGCTACAGGTGACCCGTAGAATACAAATGAGCCCCTGCCATTATATTTGGTGGACCTGTGGATCAAAAGTGGATAGAAGACTACCTTTGAACTTGCAAATTGCTAAATTGTAGTTTGCTCTTAAATTTTCTTTTGCATACTTATGTAATTACAGGTTACTCTAACGTGGAACAAGCATGCTATACCAGGAGTCTAAATGAGTTTAATTAAACCGAACATCCTAGCATCAAACCAAACTCAAATGAGTTTTCATTGAGCAGAACTCAGTCGGGTTCGAGTAACTTGAGTATTTTATCTAAAAAGTCTAATTCTATGCTAATCGAGCCAAGTTTAAACTGACCATTAATATTTATCAACTATAAAATGCTATTCAAATTTAATTTGATTAATTAGCAAATCAAACTCGAACAAGTTCTTATCGAATCGAACTCAATTCAAGTACTAAATGGTTGTTTTTTAACCCTATTATGCTATGCAATACCAGTAGGCACATATTTGTTTTTCTCATCATGGATCTCAGAAGCACAATTATATGTTGCAGCGATTTTGCGAAAATTTGTTGACTGACTATATGAGTATATGTTGCATATCGTGTAAATCAGTCCCAGAAATTTTAGTGAAGAAATGAGTAAAAAAGTAGAGATGCATTCAGCTGAGGGTAGGGTAATATTGCAAGACTTTACCTTCATCCTTTTGAAACTTTATCGAGGGAAGATAGCAACAATGATTAACAAATTAGAGATGCATTCAGCTGAGGGCCCATGGCTTTTGTAATTTGCCACATCCATTTTTTTAAGCAAGTAGTGATTTTTTTCTTCCCAGATGGCCAAGTTGCCATTAGCAATAGATTATAAAATGTGAAGGGGGAAAAAAAGATGATTGCAGTTTCAATCAAATATGTATATGGGAGCACCAAAAACGAACAAAATGAGAATTATTAATTAGATTAGCAGGCAAAATAAACAGTAGAAAAATCAGAAAAAAAAAATTCATGGCTATTGTTTAAGAATGTATAACTAAACTCATTTAAGGATTTTGGAGAAAATTGTTTTATAATGGCTAATGTACGTAAGTGCTAATGTTTTAATGCTTCTGTTGTGTTTTTTTTTTTGTTCTTTAAATTTATTAATTTGGCAACTTCTCCAAATTCAAAAAGTTGCATAACAAGACTAACAAATTTACTTCTTTTTCCGTGTGAGATAATTTGAACCAGTAGACCATCTAAATCAATTTTTTTTTGGTTTTCTAGATCCACGAAGAAATAACAACAACCTGCTTGTAAGATAAATCTTGTGGAGGTGAAGAAACATATTAATTTCATAGTTACTCATCATATAATATCACATGAAATACGTTCACATAATTGTTTCAGTCATTTCAGCAATACAAGTATTAATATTGAAAATTGATTTTATCTGGCCCTAATTAAGTCAAATAAAAAAGCTGGAATTTCCTCCTATTTCATCCTTAATTTCCTTGGGTTTCTTACCGTACGATAAGGTTGGGAGGAAATCGCATAAGTGAAGCGATGATATGCAAGTATGAAATGTCAAGAACACATGGAAGCCATATATATTTCAACCAAAACTAATGTATGAAAAAAATAAAAAGAAAAAGAAATTCAGCACTTACTTTGGATTTGGAGAGAATGAATACTCTGGCAACAGGTGATCTGTTGAATCTGCACAAATTCCATTTATGTGGTGAAGCTAGGCTTAAAAAAAAAGTTAAATTTAAGGGGAAAAATACAAAAACCAGCACTCACTTTAGAGAAAATGAAACCTCTGGCAATAGCTGGTGATCTTGAGAGCATGCGAAAGTTCCTATCTTGTCAATTGATGAAAAGAAGAGTAGAGTGATATTGGTCATGAGTTTCCTGGCCGTGTAGTAGATTATTGAACGTGTGGACCTATAGATTAGAATAGTATAAGAAAAATAAAGAGCCATCTATCCAGCAATTAGTAACAGATGTTTTCATTCTTTTCCTATTGTTCTTTTTCCTGTTTTCAAAAACTAAATATATTTCAAAAACTAAGAAACTGAGAAATAAATAAAAAGCCAATCGTGTTTCCCTTGTTCTCCACCTCTTTCATTCCCTTGTTTATATTTTTCCTTCCAACTTATAGAACATATAAACAGCTGACGAAATGGAACAATTAATCAACTTTCCTTTTTTTTTTTCTTTTTCAATTTCCTTGAATTTAAAAATAACTGTTGTAGATGAGCACCGTACTCAGCCTTATTTGAAGAAATTGATGCAGAAGCTCCAGCTTCGCCACCTCCAAACAACTGCCTCTTACTCCACTCTAATATAAAACTTAAAACTTAGCTAATTTATCAAAAAAAGGCAAATTTTTTTCGTGGGATTTCTTTGAAAAGCATACTGTGATACAATCAGATTTGTGAGAGTCAATGAATATCCGAAACGAGAAGGTTCACAGTATCAGGCCTTCACTTTCTTGCCCACACTAATGCTGCCTATGGTTTTTCCCAAATAAACAATGATTTTGAGAAGAAGATGCTTTCCACATTTCACACCAGGTGCCTTTCAAGAAACCTTTGTCGCATCCACTAAGGCAGAAAAAATGGGTCGTTTTGTGGTCGTTTTCAGGTTATTATATCTTTAATTTTGTTGAATGATCGCTAATTAGTTCTAATTGGGTGGAACCTATCACAATTTTAGTGCTATCCTATTGAATAGTCGTGGGCATCCATAATAATTAGTGCTAGTTGGGTGGGAACTTCACAATTTTAAGAGTTTTTTTTTCCCAATTTCAGATTGAGAAAACACAAATTTCAATTGAGAAGATCTCCGCCTTTTTTTCAACGGATTATAATAGCACCACATACACAAATAAGTTACAAATATAGATATAATTCCCTCTATCATTACTTATATTGCTTAGTATGTTAAAGTTAGACACTCGTAAAAAATGTCAAGATAAGGAAAAATGATAACGAAAGATTTAGAAATTTTAGTCCCATCATAACTTTTGTAACATTCTTATCTTCTTTTTTGCAACATGATACTTTTTGTAGTGTGGACTATTGAATTTTTTTTTACTTTAATATCCTTTTTTTAGCTTATTTATTTTTAGTAGATTAGTAGCAATTAGCTCTTGCTTATAGAGAGGGCAACTGATAGGTGTCGAGCCTATACAATAATAAATATTTGTTCAAGTAATATATAAATTTTGCATACGGTGGTAAATAGGGTCGAATTCATAAGGATTGGAAAAATTTGTTTCCTCTTGAGTTCAAAGTATGGGGGTTTTTATAAAAATGAGAATAGTTAAACTACCGGATAGAATAAAATAAGCAAATAAAAACTAATGATAATTTATTAAAATGGAATCAATAATAAGTAAGCTCTAGTCAAGGAATAACTTTGGAAATAGTTCACTTGATCATCGATGCAATGATAATTTCGATTATCAACTAATAAACAAGTTATAACTACCAAGCAAGCGATGACAGTCAACTTCTCCTTACTGTATCGGTGAGTAAGATACGACCGTTAATTACTACTCTAATCGAGAAATAATCTTGAGTACGATCTTAGAATTCAATTTTCCAATTGCCTTACGAACTGGAGAAATCCTATTCTAACCAAATAATAAGTTACGATAATTATTTTAAATTAGCCCGTATATTCTCTGACACAAATCCTATCATTCCAGTTGCCACTATTTTAAAGCAATTAACTCTTTAATTGACTTTAGGTTATTAGATTAATCTAAATTTTGGGCCCTGGATATTCAATTAATATCACAACCATAAAACATGAAATTAGAGAATATGCGAATTCCAGTAAATAAAAGAAATAAATAAAATTAATTCAATCTCACAATTTCAGATGAACCAAGTCCTTCGTTGCTCCTTGACCAAAAATAGAGATTTAGTTCATCTCCATTGTAGAAAATCCATGCAAAATTATAGAAGCAATTGCTGAAAACATTCTCTAAAATTACGATGAAAGTATGATATGGAAATGAATGAAAAAGAATAAGATGCTAAATGTCCTCCTGTCTATTGCGGCCGGCCAAGAAAAAGATAACAAAACCTAATAACTAATTGACTTGTCATGTGCGGCTGAAAGGAATCCATATTTCCTAATTGACTAGTCTCCTATTACTGCTAAACTACTTTTGCTAATTCAATCAAATTAGAAAGTCTATAACAATCAAATGCTAAAACATCTATGGGCCCACTTTTGAGACTTCAATGCACGGCTGGATAATACGCGTCCACTCCCAAGCCTCCTTAATACGTGCAGAATTTAACTTTGACTTGACCACGCCGATCAGCAAAAACTCACGTCTTTTCTTCCTTTTCATCCAAATCTCTGCAACCAATACAAATTACCAAAAGTAAATAAAATCCACCAATTAACGCAATATTTGGTAAGATAAAAGAGAAAAATAATTGTAAAATTAATGACAAAAATGCAACCTATCAATTTTCCCGACACCTAATCTATGCTTGTTCTCAAGCATATCCAAGCTCAAAAGCACAATCAAGATAACAAGAGGTTGCAGCAATTCATATCAGCACAAACACCCTATTATCCCAACAAGTCCCCCAAAGCCAAGATACACTAAAATTTTAACAATCCTCCCAAGAGCTTTTAACATAGGTGCTAGTCACTCACAAAATTGTATAGGCATAGTATACTCTCAAATCAACACTATGAAATGACTTTACCATAAGTTTGTTCGTGTATCACATCTCCACCACTAATAGTGAATCTAATACCAGAATCCAAGGGATTTAAATAAGGTCATAATGGGGCTTGGGTCAAGGGTGGGATAGAAAGGTAAATTAAGACATAAACATGTCAAGGGAATGTCCAGAATTCATCATGTGAAAATTTCTCAAACTCAATCTTCCAAGGCCTAGCATCCACCTTCATCAACTTCGACAAATGTAAATACTTTTCAGCAATTCGCTTCTATTACTTCAACACTTATGCACAAGAGCTTGCATCTCTCCTTTTTCTTTCTTTTTCGCTTTTCTAGGTTTTTTTTTATTCCCCAACATATTCAACCACTAGTGAAACATCTCACTTGCTCAATTGCCTTGAAATAATACATCCATAGTTCATGCGACCAAATTTAGACACCCCTTGTCATAGAAAGTCAAAACAAAAGGTCTTAGGGGTAATAGATGTGGTTATTAGACAAAGAAAAGGGATAACGGCTCAAATGGTCTCACTAACGGTAAACAAATAAGGGGTTGGTCCTTTAAGAAAGTCAAAAAGGATTAAATCCTAGGTGCCCTTGTCATTTTCTAGCATCAAAGTCAACAAAATGTGGTCTCAACATGTACAGCCGAGCAAGTTCTAGAATGACAAACCATTTGCAATAACCACTCAACAATAAAAGATAGAGAAAATTGAGGCAAAATGCTTATCAATAGGACCAATAAACTCACAAGGTGGCTCCAAAAATTTTTTTTTTTTCGGATTCAGCATATTCATCACTTAGAGTCCTTATCAAGAAAAATAAGATGAGCAACCACTACAAATTTACCACATACATTTGCATCTTGATTGCGCAAATTCATCATTGCCCATAAAAAGAGAAAAGCTATCCAAAAGTAACTAGCTAATATAAAAATATTCACAAGTAAACCTAGCTAGTTAACATAACCCTCCCCCCCCCCCAAAAAAATACTTAAATCTGACATTGTCCTCAATGGAAGGAACAAAATAAAAAGAAAGAGGACAATGGCACTTCCTTGAATGTGGAGGAGGTAATACTTTGCTACGGCGAGGCAAGAAAAGGGGCGGGAAAACCCGTGTGATGGAAGAAAGCTGCGAGGTTCTAGGTGATCTTTGAATTTTGACGTTCGACCTGAGTAAGACACTTGCTCATCTACTACATCTCCCTATGAAGAGTCTGGTATTGCTCATCTCCACAAAATGGAGGCGGCCGGACCCTTCTAGAATTATCACAAAGCAAATCCTCAGTCTATGGGGCACCACTTCGATGCTTACCTCGTCGAGCAAGTGGCTAAATAGGCCCAGTGGGGCAAACATGTATCCACCAAGAATGCGCTCTGCCACCCCCATCTTCTCCAGGCAACCTAAATCCAAGAGCTCCATAGAACACGCTAAATGCAAATCATGGCTAGCCAAATCTAAAACACCCTGATTAACTGCCAAATGAGTAATGTAGGAACCCAAAATAAGAGGTTTATTCTTTTTAGGCAGAGCTGACTTGAACTGTGTGGCCAACCAACACCCGAGATTAACCTTAATATTATTCAACATGTACCACAAAAAGAACTATTCGGGTTTGGTCAAGATACCCAAGCTGTCTCTCCTACCAGAAAAGCTATAGGCAAAAAATCGCTGAACATATCGCCAGGCAAGGGACTTAAGGAAGGAGGTCTTAGACTGACTCGGGTCATATCGCTCCCTATCAACAGACAACTCTTGCCACAATCCCACATGTGTCGAGAAGAATGGCTTGATATAGTCATAAGCAATATCAATATATTCCCTCGTCTTATGTTGGGCTCTATCAATAATACCAAAGGCGAGATTGAATTCTATGATCGACTATCTAAACTCTTTACTCAACAGTTAATACCTAGTCACATTGGGGATGTTGACAGTGAATTCATTAGGTAACTCGAACTCGAATGTGGCATAGAACTCTCTAGTCAACTCAACAGAAACAAGACATCGAATTCGAGTATGGTTGCTCCACCCAATAATCGTAAACATCTCATCCAACTCATTAGCAATTTGTAAAGTCTCTAGTGTAGGTTGGTAGATGTACTTACTAGCAATTATTTGCCTCTCATAATAAGTGGTGTACCTACATTTATCCTCCTCCTTTGTGAATTCCAGATTAGCCCCAAAATGAGCAGGTGAATCTATGTGGACACCTCTATCCCGACCCAATCGAGATTTTTGCCTCGAAGTCTAGGCAACAGAAGGTTTAGACTTCCTAATGATGGGCTGTGGTGATGAAGCAGTGGCCTTTTTCTTAGCCATTGCTTTTCTCAATCAATCCCAGAAGGTGAATAATCGACTAATGAATCAATTAACTAACAAAACAAATTCGAGAAATCTCCCAAACCAGAATTTCAACACTGTATCAGAGTCTTCACTAAATAAAATTACTAATCAAATTCTAACAAGGACAATATCACCTCAACAAAATATATAGTGCGCCTGGCCAAGGAATTGTAATCACAAAAGCACCAATTGAGTTCACCAATGCAACTAGAAATATATATATATATATATATATATATATATCACCAATTCACCAGCATATATATAGCACTTGATCACTAATTTATGCCCAAAAATTGACCCAATCAATTGTCAGAACAGGAGCACCATAATTCGATTCTAGTCACAAATAGAAGATTTACTCCAAATGATCCCAAAATCACCCACCTATCCGCAGAAACAACAGTCCACAAAATCAATTAATATACTCAGCAAATTGTCAACGTAGACTAATCTCGAAAGGCAAGTCAATCAAACTTAGAATAATCCTCAACAGTTCCCAAAAAAAAAAAAAAACCCCTTGAAGCCAATGCAAATTATAATTTTCAATATACCCAAGAATTGTCAAATATATCCACCGCATGGAGGGAGGAATAGGGCTGGGGGGAGGGTTCTTCCCCATCCCCTAGCCTTGAAATGGGCCGGGGGAGCATTACCCCACCTCGTTCCCTACATAAATAGATTAAATATAAAAACAATTATATATATTATTATAACCTAGTTAGTAATTATATAAAATATCTACTAATTATGCACAAGACACAACACAAATCTAAGGGTGCATTTGATAGAATTAAAATTTGAAATTTATTGCTTAAAAATTGAAATTTGAATTTGATAATTTACTAACTCAATTAAAACTTTCATAAATACTTGTAAGTACTTTTCTTTCTTCTGTTTCTTAATTAAGGTTGACTCAATTATTGAGGAGGTTTGAATCTAGTGGTTAAGGTTGAGTCCAAAGAATTAAAATTTTTGGGTTCAAATTCTCTCTTTTCTCTCCTTAATTTTTAAATCCCAAAAAAACTAACATTGAAGCAAAGACAAATCAAAATTTAAATGCAATATCTAGAGAAGTTGAATTTATGAAACCATTACCTTATTCCTAACTATATACCTTAAGTGTGTTCAAGCTTTGGAATGCCTTGTGACAGGTGCCGAACCTGTGCAATAATAAAAACCTAACTACCACCAAAGGCAGTCAACAATCAATTCCAGATACTGGAGCAGGGACTCTGGATGTGCAATGGGTTACTTGATTCACCCTGACTCCAAAGAGTTTGCTTAATCTAATATACCCAAATTAACTAGTTGACAGAAAATTATTAACTTATAGACAGTGGCAAGCAGGCTCGTCTCCTCAAGGAATGGGCAGGAATTCGTTCCTTTTTGGGCTAGGGAAAATGGGGGATTTAAATGGGAAATAATAAAGAACAATAAAAATTAAATGCAATTTAATCAACTCAACAATACTAACAAGGAATAATTAGATAGAAACAATGGTGAATAACATTCTACTCAAAGGTTCAACCTCTCAAGACTGGTCCAAATATATGATCACTGATGCAAAGATATTCTATTCCTCCATTACTAGGTTAGTTAAAGCTACCAACAAGCTCTGATAGCCAGTTTTTCCTTACTCTTTCGATAGTCAAGGTACGACCATTAACTATTTCCCTAACCAGAAAATAAACCTAGGTACAACCATAGGAGTTTAATTTCCTAATTGCATTAATAATTAGAAAAACCCAACCCTAACCAATAAACGTGCTAAGAGGATTTATTTAAGTTAGATTCTATGCTTCCCCAACATAAACCCAATTATATTGGTTGCCACTAGTATTAACCAAAAGAACAATTACGGATTCAATTTAGCTAATTTGGCAATAGATTATTCGGCTAATACAAACATTGGGCCCAAGATATTTGATCAACCAAGTAATCATAAATACATAATTCAGGAAACGTAAAAATAGTGATAAAGAAAAGGAAATAAGAAAAACCAATTCGATCTCACATATAATTCTGGACCGTGCCTTTGAGTTGACCTTTGAGTAGACGGGGGGTTTAGTTACGTGTCATAGAGGAATTTCCACAAAGTAGCCAAGGAAGAACAGAGAACGTATTCTTCATAGAAATTCACAGAAAAAGGAGAGAAACGCAAAGTGAAACGAACTGCAAAAAAATTTCTCCTCCTCTCTAGTTCTCGATTTCCCCCTTCCAATATGACAAGAGAGACCATAAAATAACTGACTCTCCCCTTTTTAGTCTAGAGTGACCCCACTAGATTCCTAATTTGTAGCCAACTAAATAATTTCCCTCCAATCATATCTTAACAGACATTCTAATAATTAAAAGATAACAAGGAAATCTTCTAATTCTAGTAGACTACTAATCATCCCAACTGAAGGAGTCAATCCCAACATTTTAGGAAATCAGCCTTGATGCATTTTTGGAAGCTTCTCATGTGCAATGAATCCCGAGAATCAAGATTTGAAAGTTGGAATTATGCACGCCCTCATCTAATAGGTAAAAATCTTCAACAATTATCTCTTTAAACCTTCTTTTGTCTTTTAAGCCCCATGATAACCACAAATTATCAAAATTCCTGCAAAAACAATGAATTAGTGAAATATCTAATCCTGTGAGAGAGAAAATGTTAATAAAATTAACATATATTTTAAACCCAATCACCTTGATCAATGCTAATGCTGCCAATTTTTACAATTAAGGATGTTGTTTGTCAGGTCAATGTATAATCAACTAAGTCACTCTCAACTCTGTCCCGAACTAAATGTTTCATCCCTCAGTACATGAAACATATAGGCATCTCTAAATAAAATTTTTTATTGTAGCATCACAAGATTATTTGGCAAGGTTCTTAAGATTAACTCTTAAACAATTGTTTCAAGATATTTTTCAAGAACTGCACCAAAAGATCTTTAGCATTCATGCTTAATAAGACATTTCCTTTTCTAGTTTCCTTTATTTTCCAGACCATGGCAATAAAATTTTTCAAAAGTCCCCCCCCCATGTATTTCCTTTCCACTTGAAACTTTTAATCCTCGAGAAAATTAAGAAAGTTCTTCAATTAAGACTTTATTTTTAATTAAAAATTTAACATTAGTATTACATGAATAGCCTCAAAAATAATGAAGAAAGGATTAAGCTTTAGTGGCCTAACATGCTGCTATAATATAGTCATTAAATTACATATTGAGAGTATTGTTGGAAAGAAAATCTATTGCACTAATTCAGATTTGCACTTTTAAATAGTGTAGATATAGATAGATAAATTATATAAGTTATTAAATTAAAAATATCATTGTAGAGAAAGAAATGGAACTTTGGAATTTTAAAACCTAAAACTGTCATGGAAAGGATGAAGGGGAAGAATTGAAGTTTTAAGTTTTAATGAA